>JAULKK010294809.1:0-13027 GCA_032355705.1 Rubia peregrina
GATTGTAAAGCGTTTTGACGCAATGAAACCTAGGCGTCGATCTCCCTTGTAATATTAGTGTTTTGAAGTACTTTAATTATTTTTATTTTTATTTAATGACATTTGCTTTGGATACATCATTTTTAGTTTATTTATTCATTTTTAAAAACATAATTATTTATCTAGTGTATACAATTAAATAGAAATAAAATTTAGGTATAAATCGCCCACTCACTCTGATAATCCTGGCTACGCCACTGGTCATGACTCATGAAGAAAATGCATGGTTGATCAATGGATTATTACTCAAGACTGACCATGAAAACTAACCATTAACTCAGAAAGTTAGTATGTTTGTTTACCGTTAGCTTTGATGGCAAGCATTTTTTAAATTTAATATATTGGTTGCTAGATACGTTTTGACAGATTTTTTTTAAAAATTATATTGTCTGATATAGTTGATACTCCCTCCGTCCAACTAGATTTGCACAACTGTTTTTTGCACGTCATTCAAGAGACACGTTTGACCGTTAATATGTTTATCTATTCATAATAACGACAAATAAAAGTTGATAATTAGAAATTACTTGTTACGATGAATTGGATAATATTATATACGATAATATTATTGTTTATATATTTATTCAAATATGTGATTAAATTTTGATAGAAAATAATATTAAAAAATAAGAGTGCAAGTTCAGCTGGAATAGAGGAAGTGGTAAACATTTAATTGACGCGACTCTCTCGGCCTCTCCGGCCAGTAGTAATCAAATGCATTGCATAGTTTGCATTTATGGCCCGAAATGTAATAATTTAACATACAACAATAATGGAGAATGAACTCGCAGCAAGATTTTCTATCAGACTTTGAAAATGGCTAAATCTTGAAAAGTGTTACTCCCTCATTTTCTCTATAAGTGACACCATAAGTTTAGGTGTTTGGATTTAAGTGGAGAAAATGAGTTGATGAAATTGAATGTAGAATGTAAAAGGTAGAATGAGTGGATAAAATTGAAGGAATATTACCAAAAATTGAAGGTGTGTCAATATAAAAGAAACAACCCAAAAAGGAAAGTGTGCCAATAATAGGGAAACAGTGGGAGTACCTAAATCATGTTGAAAATAATTGTGTTAGATCTAAAGCAACATCATATAAGATAATATTTGTAAAAGTGTTGCAATAACTTCAACTTAGTATTATTAGAACATAAAGCAACAATTTCAAAGTGTTACATTAACCTTAGTTTGTAGTAGTGTCCACTAAACACATCAAGTTTGATTTGTGGCAAACTTATATGAAAAAATATTCAGATTCCAACAATCAAGTCATGTAAACTTATGGGTTCAAGATATGATCTCGAAATGGAACAAAATGATATAACAATGACAACTATAATGCTATCACAAATCTAACATCATATAAACACTCTTCTTCACGGGGAAAATTAGACTTGGAAAAATATAACCAAACTCAAACACCCGATATTAAATAACCGAACTGAAATTTAACTGACATTCAAATAGTGGGATTTGATCAATAACCAAAAACCAAAATCACCCGATCGAACCGAACCTAAACAAAAATTGCCAGACCCTGTGGGACCCAAACCCAAAAAACACCTGAACCCGAATCAAACCCGAACCCGAACCCGAAAAGTAACTGCACCCGAATCAAACCTAAACTCGAACCCGAAAATGATCCGTACCTGAAAGACACCAGATCATAGTCGACTACTACCCGATTAAAAAGGAACCAAATCGATATTAACATGAATTTGAATAGAATCAAATTAATGTTAACCTAGACCAAACAAGACCCGAATATGATTGAATAGTGAGTATATAATATTTACTGTCTTAAATTTTAATTTGATCATATTAAGTTGACAATAAAATTACAATTATAAACAATAAAATAAATTATTATTTATTAATATATTATTTAAGGTTACAATAACACATAGATTTAAAATGTGTAATAAATAGCATAATTAGATAAAATTATTTCAAGAGTACAATTTAAGTGTATGTATTAAATGAAAGAACATTGTAAATTATTAATTTATAATTAAATTAAAGTGATTTTATAAGCTAAATTCATTATTAATTAGTTATTTTATAAATTCTTTACAATTTTTTTACAATATTAAAATTTTCTTATTATTATTTTCATTAAATTTCACAAAATATTTTAAATCATTATTTTAAATCATTCAATTATTTTGTAAAAAATATAAAATTATATCTAAAATAATATTGCATTTACAATTTAATTTTAAAATATGCTTAATTACTCTTTATCAAGCATGTCAAAAACAGTAGTAGTAAATACATGCAATAATAATTAATAAGTTTGCTAGCAATACCTCTTCTGCAACACTGGCGGATCTAGGGTGGGCACAAGCCCCACTGATCCCACCATTAATGATTATTGGTCATATTTTTTAAAATAATTGTATATGTGTTTTCAGTATATAGATAAATTTTCAGAAGTAACTTTTAAAAAGGTTATTAATTGTACTGCCTTTTATTTTATCCATTTCAATTAACATCATAAACTTTAAACTTGATTTTTTTCTCTCTTTTTTTCCTTTTACAAGTACTGAATGATTCTTTTATGTTTATAAATCTAAAATTTTGGCAAGTTATCCTTCTATTAATTCATCATCATAAAATAAAATATTCACATGATTACCTGCCTAAAGTGTCCGTTTACACTCTCATTGTTTTAATAAATTTCTTTCGTGATAATTTGCAAGAAAGTTATTGATAGGAGGAATTTAAATGTACATTAAATTGTGCTCAATAATGTACTAATCATGTGCAATGGAATGAAATGTTCCTAGTTCAACCCATGATTGTCTTGTGCATTAGTCGAAAAAGCACGTCTTATTGAACTTTTGAAGAAAGAGTTATTAGTAAACTTTAAAAAAAATTATATTGAGATTTAATTTTCATTAATATATTTTTATTTATTTATATTTTCTAATATTATATTAATTATTATTAGTGTGCCCCTACTGAATTTGTTTTCTAGATCCGCCAGTGTTATGCAACACACTATGTACACAGATTCACAATGGCAAGAATTATGTACAACTCTTATATATCATCCAAAATTTGTCACTTCACCAACTAATAACATAGAAAATAATATCCTTGCATATCATAGGCAAATAAGGCTTTAACTTATCATCAAAAATTAGTACAATGTTATAAAAAAAATTGCTACATAATTCTAAGAGTTTGTCAAAAATATGTGTTCCATCACACAATGACTTAGGTTGACAAAAAGAATCGATCCAAAGAGAATGTAGGTATCCATTTTGATAAGAAGACCTTATTCGACCACAGCCAACAAACCACCCGTCTTGCAAAAGCAGTGTCCCAAATAAACATTAAAGATTATCAAAGTGCAGATACTTTAGACACCTTATGTCATCAAACTAATGTCTTGCAATGTGACCACATTCTCACATTCTTTCAAAACCGGAAAAAATCATAATCTTTTATCGAAACTTTAAATGCATGGTTCATAGTAAAAGAAAGCAACAAAATATTAATGGATCGATCCATTTCACAAGTACTATTTGATTAATGTCATGAAATTGATGATGTGATATCAAATGCGAGACAACTAAGAAGAAGACCGTTGGCAATGCACACATTTTTCTCAGCATTATTATTTGATCAAAGCAAAATATTTTTGTGGTATTGTATAAGAATAAGAGAGATGAGAAGATGGTGAGGTTGCAAATGTCAGCGTTTTGTAGTAGCTGCAAATTTTGCTTCTCCGGCCATGCTATCATTTTCACAAAATCACTTTATTAAGAACCAACTGATTGGTTCATATTTTGAAAAGAATGAAAAATTATGCAGAAATGTACAACAAGATGTCAAGATTCCATCATATCCTTTCCACGTGACATCCAATAAATTTCTCTTCTCCAATGCCTTCATGGTTAACAAAAGAAATTTATTCAATTGTAAAAGAGAGATGAAACCAAACATGAAAATTGACCAATAAAAAGCACTTACCAACTGCGTGTAGTTATCAAAATTTTCACATTTTCGGGAATGAAAGAGCTCCTCCCCTTGTTCAAAATTCTACATCAAATGCTAAATGTTAATTCTGAAGCAACGGTTGTGAGAGGGGCAACCAATATATCTCTAGCCATATCAGAAAGGACACCATATCTCTTTTCATGTTCTCTCCAAAAATCTAAAACATCCAGTTCACCACTCCTGGAAACTCTAGATTCATCTAAATAAGCGTGCAACTTTATCTTTTCATTAAAAGTATCCATCTCATCCACATCAAAATTCCAAGAAAAAATAAAGTTACATATTATAAACTATTTAAAGTACTTAAAAAACTACACCAAAGCAATAAAAGGCTGAATAGTCACACTTGCTTTGGTGTAGTTTTTTAAGTACTTTAAATAGTTTATAATATGTAACTTTATTGTAAAAATAACAAACTTATCGCGGAATAGTCACACTTGCATTTGCTTCTATCAACCCCCTTAGTGTTGGATCTGCTTGAGTTTTTGACAAAGAAGACATTCTAATTAATGGCCTTGAAGAATACTCATTAAAGAGCATTGCCAATTTTAGAGATATGTCACTCACTTTTCTCGCCGCTTTCAACTCATCACTGTCAAACAACTTCTTATAAAAATACTTGAGAAAATCAAGTTTACACCGAGGGTCAAAAATTATTGCAAAAGCAAATAAGGTGAAATAATTGTCTTATTCACTTTCAACCCTATATTAATCAAATTTACTTTGCATCTTTACTACCATTCTTCTCAAAACCCCATCTTCACTTTGAACCAAGTCCTTTAACAGCGTAGCAATATTTCATACATTCTCAAAGTACAAAATTTTCATAGGATAGTCAATACCAGAAAATAACTCAGTAGTAACATTAAATGACTCTAAAGCATCTCAAAATTTTGCAACTATGTCTCACTCATGAGGTTCTGGGCATTGTTTATATGTCACATCTTCAGTGTGCAAATTATCAAAAACATCTCTATCAAGCATCATTTATGTAGAGTTCAATCTAGTAGCAATATCCAACTATAATGACTTATTCTCTTGTATTCTACACTAGTCCACAACTTTCCGAAAAGAATTTTTTCTTGCTTCGGATCCCTTAACATGTTTCACACACTCTTTAATTTTTACCACAACATTCTTAATCACCTTAAGTCCATCCTTAACAATAAGATTTAGCACATAAACTACACATCTAACATTAAAGTAATTACCCTTATTCAACAAGAATCCCCCAATCATTAAGCATCACCCTCATGTGACTTTGCATTCTATGATTACTAGAGCCATTATCCAATGTCAAGGAAACAAGCTTATCATCAATGCCCAGTCCTTAACTAATTTTATTACAACCTTGTAAATTTCTAGTCTAGAATGTGGTGGAAAATGATATATTTACTTCTTTTATTTTTTTAATTTTTTTTAAAATATTTTCTTTTTTAAACTTTTATTTGCTTCTTTTCTTTACTTTTGTTTTACACCAACTAACCAATGGGCGATTTAATATTATAATTAATGTAATTAATGAATATATTTGATGTTTATTTTTATTTATTACAACAAGATTCCTATAATTATGAAAATATTTATTACAATGAGCTCTGATTGCCGCCAGCATCTCCGACCGATCAGCTCCATCAACAACTGTCATCCGCCGCTGCTTAGCTCATCTCCGACCAACCGTCCTTAGCTCTCCGTACTTCTTAGCCTCAACTTCGATCATCTCCAGCGAGTTTCTCTTGTTCCAGATCTGCTTCGTCTCCAACAAATCCTGGCAAATCGTTCATTTTTCTTTCTCCAGCGAGCTCACTTCTCCACACTTGGTTCTCCGCCGCTGAGACTCCTCGCTATTTTAGTAATCTCAGTTCACCGCTACTGGATCCACACAGCTCATAAAAGAGAAGCTCAGCGAAGAGAAGTACGCGCAGAGGGTATCAGTGAAGAAGATAGTCCGGGTGTGGCACACATGCGATATCCACCAACTGGGTAAGTGAATCTCACGCGCAGGTCAGTTAAGGTGTGTCTGTCTCACACACTCAGCCCTTGATCCATATCTTCATCTTGGGGGACTTCCATGTTATCGTGAGTGGATCAATTTATCGCGAGTTAGTTATTTATCTCGTCAGAGCCACCTCAATATTCTAGTCATCACCCAGTCATTGCCTAGTCAGCGTTCAATCACCGTTTATTAGCATGACTCCGTAGGGATGGCGTGTGAAGGTTATCTTCGTTAATTTTGAAGATCGTTCACTTTTTGAGGACAAACCTTTTCGGCCACGGAAGGAATGATACGATCTAACAAAAATCATTTTTATAGTTTTTTTCCCCAGTTTTGTATTTTTAGGAGTTTAACAATATGCTCTTTTTCTCATCGATTTTTTTATTTAGGTAGTGTGCTCATATTTAGAGTAAATTTTGAAATATTGTAATTTTAGGAGTTCTAGTTTTGATATGATTAGATTTGGAAAGTTTAAATATGATAGATTCATTCAAGAATTAATCCAATATTTGGATTGATTTACTTGGATGAATATGGTCATAATTTAGATTTAAATTAGGTATTGTAGTTAACTATGGTTTTAAATTCTTAAAACTGCCATAAATCGTTCTAGTTTCTGACTGGAGTTACCAAATCCTTGTCTAATTTGTATTCTTGAAGGCCACACCTATGTACTATAAATAGGGGATGGTTTTCAACAATTGTTTTTGAAAAAATCAATCATTCCAAGATGTTGGAAAAAATAGCCAGCAGCGATTACAATGCGTGGAATTGACATTTAATCTAACTAGCCATTAGCAATAACTAACATATTGCAAGGATATCTAAATTACATTCAACCAGACTGATCGTCTGTACTATTACAAATCAGAGATCCAATAAAAAATTGTAACATCGCCCTCGGGGATATAATTTGCTTCCTGTGAAAAACAAGACCACTTGGCAAAGAGGAGCATATCACGCATCAATATCACTGCGCCAAATATGGATATTCTACAACCGTAACACCACTTGATCCAACTACGATCTATGTTGTCCAAACTGTAAACACCTTAAAAATCGAGTTATCATCATGAATACAACGATCTAATCGATCAGGTCGAAGAACAAAACAAATATGTGGAGACAAATCTCACATTTATTCCATAACAAAAACATGAATTAAAATAAAATATTAGGGGAGATTGCGGCTTGGAGAAGGGTTAGCGGACAGTGCTAAATCGTCACCTTTCATTGTTCTCAACATTTTAATTACCTTTGACACACTTTTATCAATCAAATAATCAAAAAATTTGACTTTATCCTCTTATCTTGCGAGCGTTTTCATTGTTGCTTAATCCTGCAGATTAATTAAGTATCAATACCCTTTATTTGTGAACTAATCCCGCGGGTTAGATAGTGATCAAAATTTTGAAATTGAGAGTAATCTCGAGGGCTAGTTGTCATCAATTGTTTTGACCATATTAGGGTTAGCAAATTCCTTAATTCGGCCAAAGATTTAAATTCCTCAATTCAGAATTTTCGCAAGGAGATTTATATCAATAGACTGATGAAAAAACCCCAAAACCAAAATGTAATCAATTGTCTGCGCACGTATGCTTTATTCTTGCGCAGAAGAATAAAAAATGTCTGAAATAATAATGTGTATGAAAATTACTACAGTCAAAAATTGAATAAGGAATAAAACATGTCTTTGCTTATCTAATAAAAAATCAAAATGATTAGGAAATATCTTCTCCTAAAATTTAGGAGTTTTCAAACAATCCGATTCCATTTCTATATTGGGCTTGGCAAAATTATCCCACCAAAATATTTCATTATAATATATAGCTTGCTTGTACAAAACTTTACTTTTTCCCCTTCTTCTTCAATTGACAATCACGTACGCGTCCATCCATAAAATTTCATTTTCCATGTGTCCAGAAAGTTGGTCGGGACCATCCGACCAATAATAGCAACAACTCATCAATTTCATTCCAAAATTCTAAACTACAATAAATTATCATCAAACACGAGTTTCCACAAATTTGATCAACATATCATCTCTAATACAACCCAAAACATATGGTAATATCAGCCCAATCAGTAACACATCCCCTCTTTGTTTGTACAAATTCAAGGGTTTTTAGTCGTATCCCTTGTCTAGCCTGGACAATAGTCCCAAGGCCGTCACCATCAACCAGGCCATTATTCTTGCTGAGACTTGTTGGAATATAATATAATCTCACATTGAAAATGGAGAGACTAAATGCCCAACATGTATGTTCATTGTATTAATCCTTCTATTACCTTATAAGTTTTAGAATTGAACCTTAATGGAACCTGTGGACATACACACATCATCTAGTTAATTTTCCCTAATGGACCCACACTTTGGGAAAATATGATATTAATGCTACAAAATGACGGCGTCTTGCCAATAATCGTCGTCTATAACTAGTTCCAGCATCAGAACGGTTCTCTCAAACCATTAATGATAACTTTTGTTTCAACCGCCATGACTCCCCCCCCCCCACACGACACTTTTCTCTCCTTTTCTTTTCCTCTATCTCTTCCTCTCTTATTTACCTTAGTCCCCCCCTTCTTCCCTCATTTCCCCTCTCCTACTCACTCTATCATCCCTTCCCCGCTCTCCTCCAAGCACTGGTGGAGAATACTTGATCAAAGGGGCGTTAGAAGGAAGTTCCTCAGGAACCGCTTTTAATGAGGAGCTGAAAGAGGTTACAATTTTGAAACTCCTTCCCAGGTTATCTTTTTCATATTTAAGGCGGTTCGAAATCAACTAAAGGTGAAACTACCTTTAATGGAAATCGATTAAAGGCAGTTCTTCTTGTAGAATCGCCTTTAATGAGGAACCAAAAGCACTTCCGGGTTCAAAAGTGCTATCCCATGTCACCTTTTATTTTAAAGGAGGTTCTACATTTAGAACCGCCTTTAATGAGTTGCATGCCTTTGTAATCCAATATATAAACAAGTTAGGGTTTTGTTCCTTCCTTAGTTAATTGAGTAAATTTCTTCAGCGGCGCCTCATGTCCCTTAGAAAATTTTAGATTTGAAACAATTTCCTCCTCTGGCCATCTCCCCCTCCCTTCCTCTACCAATCCTTCCTCCACCGAGCCTTCCCCTTTCGCGTCTTCATCCGCCGCTGACTCGGCCACGCATGCCTTTCTTCGCCCTCCGCTAAGCTCCTCTGTCGACATACATATGAGGCTAGGGTTTCAGCGTCTTTCGCCACTCAGTCCGCTGAGCCTTCCTTCGACGCCGCTAGGCTCCTCCATCAGCGTTCATACAAGGCCAGGGTTTCAGCGTTCTCTGTAGCGTATGTACGAGCTCCTCCGCCACTGTGGCGCTCCAAAACTCTACCATCGTGCCGTCTCCGCCGGCGTCTATATGAGTTTTGATATTTTTTAATGTTCTTATTTATGTTTGGTAAAAAATCTGTAATGTTTGTAGGATCAAAATTGTTTTTCTTGATAATTTTTTGTTTGCCTTCTGAGGTTTCCGGCAACTTTTTTAATAGGCTCATAAATAGGTTCCAAATTCGGAACCTATTTTGGACCTTGAACAAAGGCGATTTTGGAACCGCTTTTGATCGAAATCGATCAAAGACAGAGCTAGAGAAGATGGTTCTAAAGTGTCTTTTCTGGTTCGATAGAACCGCCTTTAATCACACTTTCTCCGCCATTGAAGCTGCCCACACTGCTCGTCAATGCTACACAGGAGCCACAACCGTTAACCATTGGCAATATGAGGTAATTGTATATCTAAAACTAAAGATTAACTTGTTGATGTTTGTCATAAATGTTAGTGGATTTTTTATTATTGAAGATGTTGGTGGTGGTATGATGTTGATTGAGGGGGTTTAGGGTTTAGGGTTCAGTTGGTGGTGTTGATAGATGGGGGTGGTGTTGGTGAATTGGACTGGGTTGAGGTGGTGGTGGTGGTGTTGTTGTTGACTGAAACTATCTTCTTCTTTTTTGCATAATCCGCCTCCAGCTCCTACACTTGGAACTTGTCTCTACGGTGGTTGAAAAAGCCACCATGCATCACCGCAATTATGCATGACTTAGCCACACATGGTGTTTATTGTCCGTCGTTACATGTCCATAATAAAACGTCGTTGATAGTCCTATTTTCCACTAGTGTCATATCTAACTTATCATATTTTCATAGTCCAAATTATATTTAGGGTCTCTTATATTTACAATGATAATGTTGGGATTCCCCAATACTAATTTTACATTTACACATAACGAAGCATGTTGAGATATCTCACATCACGATTTTAAATGCTAAATAAATAGTATATAAACTCTTTTTTTAATTAAAACCACCATATGATGGAGGGCAGTTTATTGGGCTCCCCACACCCTTAAAAGTGGCTAAACGCCTTTAGTCTTTACACAACAAAAGGAATTATTACAATTTTAGGAAATGATATCAAGTGCATAAGCCATCCAACGCATAAATCATTTGATAGACGAAAAAAGTACACAGCAATCCATTGTCGCCCTCGTGTTGCATATTAGAGAATCGTCAAGACGAAACTCAAGCCTGCCGCACGATGGACTTTCGAGCCTGCTAGTGAATCGAAAGAAATGCTCGGATCATAAGCTTGCAAATGTCTGCGAACCTATTGTCATAAGAGAAAAGGAACCAGCAGCAAGTAATCTGAAAAGGATATATCGGCCAATGGCAAGCAATAAACCAAGTAAAGCAGAGTCACCTACAATGTGTGGTAAGATTCTGAAATAAGGCATTTAATCTATTTTGAGACCTTATCATATCACGCTTAAAATTTTCCTTTGAAAGTTTTACTGTTATGACTTCATATGTATTTTCTGGTTCTGATGTATAGCCTGGGATAGGGATATCTGTAGGATTCATATCATGTTTTTCCAATTCCCTATTTTTGGCTCCAGATTTCTCAACATGAGCAACAGAGTTCTGAGCATGAACAACAGAGTTCTCGGCATGAACAATTGATTTCTCAGCAGAGTTGCCATAATCCTTAGCAATAGCACCCTTATCAGATAAACTATTCAAGTTATTCGCACTGGAGGGGCTACAACACATATCAATTTCATGCATACAAATAGACTGAGTATTATCAGGCAAAACAACAGCTTTGTTCACATTCAAATCAGCATGACCAGGATCATTGTTTCCACATCTATCAGAGAAAACAGAGTTTAATACCTGACCTGAAAAAGGTTCCACCAGCTGAGGACTGGTATAAACATCCAACTTCCACTCTGGCTCACTAGGAGCATCATCATAAGATTCTTCAGAGCAAGCATCTCCCATAGTTCCAATAATTTTCTGGTGTTCCCGTAGTGCTACCTGTTGCTCATACACAACCATAGCTTCATTTTCCTGATTATCCATATCTTTCACACTAGGGGATAAACCTGAGCTACCCTGATCATTGTTTGATCCCATGTTCTGTGAGAGGGATGGATTCTTCTCCTGCTGCTGCGCTTTCTTTTTCCAGGCCTTTTTCATCTCTGGATGTAGGATGTGACAATTTCCATCATCATGCCCTAATCTGCTGCAGTGTCCACAATATGAAGGCAGGTTATCATACTCAATGGAGCATTCTCTATAGTTTTGAGGAGTACCAATTGGAATTGAAGAGATCCTCTCTTTCAACAGATCAAGCTCCACACACATTTTGATTGCCGATGGTCTGGTTACTCCGGTTGTGGCTGCGTCCGCTTTGATGAAGGTGCCCAGCTGCGCTGCGACGTCTTGGATGGTTTTCTGATTATAATAGTACAAAGGAACGTTTCTGATGGTGACCCACACTGGTACCACCGAGGGTTCATGCTCCGGTGAAAAATCCGGTGTCCACTTGAGTATCTTCATAACTGCTCCGGCAACAGACCAGTACTGCTTGACCCTAAAATTCCGGTAATCCTCGTTGTCTTGGAAGCGGATGAGGATGTGGCGGAAGTCGATTAACCCCACCTGAACTCCCGACTTGAAACCCATGTCACTGAAAGCTGCTTGAACGACCTCCATGGGGGGTTTCCCTCTGCCAAATTTGCCGATTAGGGCAGTTTGGTAGTGAGAGGCTAGCACTTTGACGGATTCGGAATCGTACAAACACGCTGGCCGGCCATTGATGCTAGTGATGGGATTAATTTCTGGATTGGATGGAAGAGATGTGTACAAAGGACTGGATTTGTTTGCTAAAGCTTGAAGAAAGGTTTTCCGGTTAGTGGCTGTAGCGGTGGCGCCACCCGCATTGGGCGGCGTCGACCCCATAACCATCTGTGTTCACTATCTTCGGGCGGCAACTCTGCTCATTGCCATCGGTGGCGGCGGGAAGCGCAACCCTAATGATCTAGGTTTTTGGAGTAAATAAATAGTATATAAACTCAGTGGTACTCCTATTAAACATTTTATAATAAATACTCTCTCCTTCCTATTATTTTGACGACTATACTTTTTCACAGTTTTTAATAATTATTTTTGACAACCAATATCTCTAACTACATATACATTTTTGCATAAAAAATTATATTTAGAAAATAGACATTAAGATGAATCTAATAATATCTCACATAATATTTGTATGATATATATTAACTAATTATATTAACTTTCACAATTTACTAAATTTGACTTTGAAAAAGTAGAGTGACCAAAAGTAATGAGACGGACAAAAGTAGTATTTAAGCTTTGTAGTACTCCAGGTAAACTTTTATACTTCCACCGTTCAATTTATTATGGCGCACTTTTCAGCCAATTTTGTAAATACATGTTTTACCACTAACAACTTTTGTTATGTTTACTAATATCATTTAAAAATTTAATATTTGAAAAGTATATATTGTGAAGAATCTAATGATACTTCATTTGATAATATTATTACTTACTCCCTCTATCCATTTTAAACTTTCTATTTGTTTTTTCAGAGTCAAACTTTACAAACTTTGACCCTAAATATAAATTAATATATAAACAATAAATATATCA
>JAULKK010294818.1:0-13027 GCA_032355705.1 Rubia peregrina
ATTGCAACTAAAACATTTTACCTTTCTATAATTCCAATTCAACCCCGTCTTTCCATGTCTATGGAAAGACGGTATTTCCCAAGACTTTGCCTTTATTACATTGTAAACTTATCTCAATTATATTTTAGCTCAAATTTTCATTTACTAATTGATTAAAAAATTAATTTAAATAACATTGTTAATGAAATTAGACGTAAATCAATTCGAGCGATAAATATATAATATTTTAAAATAAATTTATTTTAATGATAAAACAATCAATACATGATTTTTCCAAATAAAGAATAATAAAAATTACAATTCATTAATCAAATATCTTAGAAAAAAAGTAAAATATAAAAAATCAGAAAAAGGAAGAAAAAAATCTAGAAAACAAAGAAAACCAAAATAAAAACAAATGGAAAAAACCAAAAGGAAAGCAAAAAAAGGCTTGCCGTGTTGCTACAGTACCACGTCATATATAGCGAGCGCCAAAATTTCACGGTATTATTGCGTACCATTGGAGTGGATAATTTTGGCCTCTTGCACTTGGAACGCAAAGATGAAGGACCATTGGAGTTGCTCTTAAGGCCTTATAGGATTGTAGCAAATGCAACTCCATGCCTAGATATCCCCCTCATATCCCCTCTTGTGTATATTCAAGGTGTATCTCAGGTAGGTTTCCATATGTGGTTCAGTTTTTTTTCTTACCATAATAGAGGACTTTGCTACATTGATACGTTGTCCTGAATGTCTAGCAAAGTCATCCAAATTGCAAGCTAGTTGTCTTACTGCTTGTTGAGTGCATTGCATGAATAACAAACTGGCATCCGCATACACAAGATGAGAGATTTTAGGTGCCCATCTGCTTAGATTGAAGCCTGTTTTAGGCATATTTTCCATTGAGTGTTGCAGTAGGCTTGATAAATATTGTTGGCATATGATGAAGAGGTGCGGCGAGAGGCCTTAAATGTGTGGAAAAGGGTAAGTTGTGAGGCTTGAAAGAAAAGAGTGGTTAGGATGAAAACCCGAGAGAACTCCTAGGCAATGAGAGAAATTGTTAAATGTGAAGACATTCTCTTGCCTATTTTGGGGATTTCTAGGTAGAGTCATCTATCTTCTTAATTTTCTTTGGATTATTATACATCATTCTTATTGTTGACCTGATTGGGTGGTTTAGGATTCCTTAGGTCGGGATATGGGGGGTTTTCTTAATTCTTGTATTTTGGATTCAGGTAGTCCTAGGAATAAAGTGTTGGGTGTTTCTCTTAAAACATATTGCTTAGGTATAACCTTTCGGCTTTTCTTATTTTGTTTAATCGGGGATGAATAAAGGTAATTGTTGGGGATTAGATAAGACGGTAGTTGCATGTTTTCTTAGGATATTTTAACACCACTTTTTAGATGTTTTTGTTGGTGGTTAATTAGGCTTTTAGGTGTTTTGCATGATAGAGAGTTAAAATCACTTTGGTTGGTTATTTGCATTAACTCTATTTATTTTTCAAGACATTTGTTACTTAGTAGGATTTTTCCTCCATGTGGTCTATGTGATTTTGTGCGCTTAGATAAAGATCGTCATCGGAGAAGGTCATTCGCAAGAATAGTAGTAAATAGAAGGTCAATCACAAGGTTGATAGAAAAATGAATGTCATTGGACATAATGGTAGAAGATAGAAGATATTGGGAGATAAAAGAAAGCAAGAAAAGAGCAAGTATTCAAAGAATGATTAGAAGCGTTTATAGAGCACAGACCATGCCAGATGAAATTGCCCAAAAAATAGAGGTCAGGTGAACAGACCGAGTAATTATACACCGTCCATGTGAAGTCAGAAGCTGCAAGAAGACGTCCTAGAGAACGGACCATTTAATTCTACATGATTCGTTGCCGCTCAGTTGCCCAAATCAAGGTCCCATAGAATCTAGTTAATGAAATGAAATCAAGTACTTTCTCTTTCCCAAAAAAAATCATCCTCCTCCCTTGTTACGAGATGTAGAACTTTCTAGTAAGTTTCACTTCCTATATACTGTTGTTGAACTGGATTTTGGTTACATATTTCTCTCTTTCCTTTTTTCCTTATCAATTACTCCTTTCAATTCTTTCAAGAAATTGAAAATTCTACAGGCTGATGTAAAGTAAATCAGTGGCAGTGCCTGGTTTCTTTGTTCGATTAAATGCTATCACCATCTGATGGTATAAGAAAATCCTATCAACTGGAGTATTCACCATCACTATCATATAGGCCATGCAGGTCCATCAGAAGCAGCCCGCTCTCATAAAGCATAACTAATACAGCTATGAAACTTTTAGATCCTCTAAATTGATGGATATTCCAGTAGTAAGAAATAAATAGCGTAATGTGTAATTCTTCTGCCGAGTTTAGAACTTATACACTCTGATGCAGAATCTTGTGAGCCGTGTCTTGCAACGCAAATACTGAATAAAATTCTACAGATTCCTGATTAAAAATTCTGAACAAAGCGTGATTCTTACAGCACTCCAAAAGAAACCTACAACAAACCAAAAAATACGTTCTTGATGAGTAACTACACGAGTACCAGGTTATCATGGTACCAACTGATTCAGTTGGTAACTTAATGAGTAACTGCATGGTTTATGAAATCCAGATTTCAATCATTTTTTAACAAATTGTGTCCTTATTAAGCTGTCCTAGATTGTCTTCCCATTTTGAATATTTCCTTTTGCCAAATTTCAACTCATCCACAACCACTCTTATTTCTTTCTAATCTTTCAACTCCTAGTCCTCCACTCATTTACACATCTGGGGATATGTGAAAGTCTACAGAAGATCAGAATGATTTGCTATTTTCAATAATGAATAAGATCTGATGACAAGACTATTTTCCCAACACAGTTCTCTTAGGTTCAAAAGTAAGGCTCCCTTCAGATTACACTTAACATGAAAATTATCTTTCATTTGTGTTTTAAAAAGGGCAAGTAGCTAGAACTTCATATCCAAGCAAAGGGAGGAACTTTGCATTTATAATCTGAAATCTGATAGCAGAATTCCTATGCCTATATAGTTTTGCTCAATGCATCTCCATTCCATTTTCCAGTAATATTAGTTGTCATTTGAATGTCATCCTGCCTACACTGCTCTAGGTATACAACTTAATTTTTCTTTTTTGCCAAAAAGATCAATCAGAACAGAAGACTATACCTCAAGGTAAATGTGGAACAGATCCATTCTCCACGCTGGTATCCAAATTACAACCCCTGATTCACACATGAAAGCAACTTAGAGAGCATGGAGAGAAACTAGATCATATGAAAACTGACATAGCAAAACTATTACCATTCCATGGCTAATCTTCTCATTTCTTCAATCTCATTATCAAGAGCCGAATATGCAGCCTGAATTTCTATGTTCTTCGAGCAAAGCTCTCTCCATTGTGATGATAAAGCATCAAGCTCATATGAAGCATTTCGCTGATCAATAAATAAGTAGCATAAATGCCTGCTTGCAACAGGATGTGCACAAAAAAATTAAAAGAAATTTGTAGTAAACTAAGGTCTCCATCTGACCTGATGATATTTCCTTTCACGATTCACAGCCTCAATCTTTTCATTAAGTTTTACTGCTTGTGATTGTGTCCTGAAAAGATAACTCAATCATTTAGATGCTTAAGCATTTGAAAAGGCAAAAATAAACCTACAGCGTCAATAAAAGAATAGGAAGTTTTCTAAGACAGTGAATGCACATACACTATATGGTCCAATGAATGATGTTGAAGAGGACAGAGAGGCTTATACCATAGTTTATTCATTCAAAGAAAATGTTGAATGCCTCATAACAAACATCCACAGACCCAAAAAATGAAGAGAGAAAGTTGGAACAAAGGTAAAAAGGTACATATTCTCATCTTAATGGAAATTCAGAAATATTTTTCCCACTGCTTGTCTAAGAAAATCATCAACTGCCAAATCATAAAACAATTCTGGTGAACTTTGTAAATGAAAAAAAGGGCCTCACTTCACCTTCTCTTTCCTCTGTCTGGTCAGGCAATTTAGCAGATGCCATAATTAGTAAATTAAAAAACACAGTAACTAATAAGTCAAACACATGCCAAGGTTTGCTTGAATGCAAAGGATAGGTGTCCGAAGAATAATCACAAAATGGAAGTAGGAACTGCAGTTGTTTATGAAAGAACCTGGATAGCACTGCCTCTAAGTTTTGGTTGTAGAGCTTCCACACTTCTGGACCATACTTTGACATTAGGTCCAAATTTTCCAGCCTGAATGATTAACATTACGATTGTATCAGAAGCATATTCAGAGAAAAAAGAAGATAATGTGCACAAATTTCTGGAAAATTTCATATCAGAGGCCACATCAATACAGACTAGGTCATGTAATATCTCCTCCTCCCCAATAGAAAGAGAATTTGAATAAGCGGTCACTTAAATGAATTAACTTTTCATCCAGTCTGTCTTTCACTGGTTGAAGAGGAAAATAACAGAGCACATATCCAATAATAAAGCAAAAAAATACTCAGAGTGCCCCACTCCACTTCTTAGGTCTTATGTTAATTTACTACTCTAGTCACCAAAGCCAACAAACATACCAAGGCAAAGAACCAAATAATCTAGTCAGCTTCTAGAAAGCAATTAGTCAGTTTAAGATAAGTGCATGCCTGATAACTTGATGCTGTAACAAACGCTGACCCTTCTGAAGTGATAGCTTCCATGCAGTTTCGTCACTTTGCTTGTTCGCAGTTGGAACTTCAAGTCCATATCTTGATGTATCCATTTGAACTGGAGGCTTCCCCGCTCTCACCCTCTCGTATTCCCTTGCAAGCATGGGATGATCCTAAAACAGAATCAAGAAGTATAAGTTCAGCAATAAAACAATACAAGGGTGCATAGATTGTGTTCCCGCACAGCTAACTGGACTGAAACCCATCATACACGTGCACACAATATGATTCAAGGAGACACAGCAGCAGTTAAACAATACACGCATAGAGATATGTTCCTCCTCAGATTCTATATTGCATGAACTAAAGTTTGTGCGTAATCTTCATTGGCTGTCAATAACCTCCTCAGAGAATTCAGTTAAAATCCCCACAGCCTATTTTAATCTCAATTGGCTGTTACACATTATACTCCGCGGAGACAAACACCGTAATTATTGGGTATATTAACGAACTTGAATTAAAACCCTAGCAAGCAATAAAAAGAGGATAAATAAAAACCTAACCCATGTGTAGAAATTGAGCATAAAAACAAGTGAAGGGAGAACAGTTTGTACCTCGAAGTTAACTTTAGGGAGTGGAGGTAGGTTTTTGAGGAAATCGGCAGGACTTTTGGAGCTCCGCTGCATCTCCAGTTCCACTAAATGGTCTACCTCCGCTTTGACCACTGGGTTGCCGTAATCGTCGTCCAGGTACGGCAGAGCGTCAATCACTTCCGCGCCGGTTGACCACGCCGGACGCGAGGCCGATGGAGCTTCCAGCATCAGTATGTTCCCGTTTGCCGCCATTCTCGGTTTCAACTTCTCTCACTTGTCCAAGCTCCCTGTAATTTTACTGTTTAAAGCTGAAAATAGAATCTATTGGCCGCGCCTGGCTCAGACCATGTACAAATTACAATGACTCTTTGGGACACTTCTTGTGTCTCAATTAATCAAATAAATTCCTCTCTTTCACTTCACCAATTGAGACAATAATTAAATTACTTTATTTTTCTCTACAATGATTGAGACCCTTTAAGATAACTCCATGGATCTCACTTGATTATCTCTATCATACTCATTATTTTTATCTTAAATATTTAATTCAAATAAATTTACCTAACAAAATAAATTGAAATGTGAAATTTAATAATACACTTATAATTTTTTTAATTGGATTTTTTTTCAAATCTCATTTTCTAAATTAATTTCAATTTTTAAAATTTATTTTATCAACCATAATTAAACAAAATAAACATATATATATATATATTAAAGAATGTAATTTTGCTTTTTAAAAAGATCCAAAAATTCATTTTGATTTTTAAAAATAAATATCCAATTTTTTTGCAATTTTTTTCAATTTTTTAGATTTTTAAATAACATACATAATTTTCAGAATTTTAAAAAAAAGTGGGATAACTGGGGGCCACGTGGCCCAATGACAGGGTGTCATGTGGCACCGCATTCAAATGAAAATGGATGGTCGCACTTGTTGACCTAGGGGCCATGTGCAATGCTAGATGGTGTCAGCATTGGGCCAGTCTTAATTTCTCGGAACATTGCCCTGGTCTGCATGAATTGAGACTGGTCCGAGACCACCATTGTGGGAATTAATTGTCTCGGTTCTGTCTAAATTTTTAATTGAGACTCACTTGAGACCCCCACTGTAATTTCTCTTATGGACTTATTGACATGTCCAGACGTATTTAATATTTATAATTACTAAAATTTGCGGGTTGGCCTATTAGGAAACAGGTCGGGTATAATTATTATTTCTCAATGCATTGTATCTCTCCTCAACCCACGAAAGTTTCTGCCATTACAAAAACAGGAAAAAAATATGTTCTCTCCTCTAATCAATCCTTCCTCTCCCAAATCCTCCTTACTGATTCCTTCCAAAATATTGTCGATTCCTTATGTTCCTTCTCTTAAACCCTTCATTCTCCTAATCAATCGGTCTTTGTCCAATTGGCATATACTCGCAATAGGAACGAATGAAATTTCAAACACCTTGTGCATTGATAATGTATGAGCATGTCGGCCAAATATCTACGAACTCAAGCCCAAGATAGCACAGAAGCCCAAGCTTCCCGAGAAGGGATCCACTAGCAATGGTCAAGAGCTGATGGGATGCGACATGTCCCATCAGCCCCCAAAGACCATATAACAAGGAAAAGAACGGGGGAGAATGTATGTTCTCTAACTGATTTGCTTCCGAACACGTTTCCAATACTATACATGAATTACCGATCTAATTTGATCGTCAGAACAGGTACGGAGAATGTCGTCCTGCCTGACATTTGGGTTGTTCTTGTTGGTCTTAGAGTTGGTTCAGGGCAAGCAAGGGAGGACAAACGAACCAAATTGGCTTTAACATGCATCGAAACAAATCTGATTGAATCAATTAGAATGAAGCAAATTCGATCGACATAATTGTATTTCAATTCGAAGCAGATGAAGTTTTGCCTACATCGAATCAAATTCTTGAAATTAATGGTGTCCAAGGTCTGAATTCTTTACATCTGATTGAGCTTATGTTGTTGAATTCAATGTGAATGAAATTTTTTTGAAATTTTAGAATCAGCAGATGTATGAATTCTATTGCTATGAACATGTTAGAAACATGTGGAAAAAAATGAAATAAAAACGAACTAAATGCTGCTGAAAATTTGTCATATACAATACACATGTTACCTTAAAATATGTATCTTTTGTATTAAAACATACATTTGTTTCAAAACCATGAATATGAATTATGAAACTTTGTCAGGAGGTATTAAGTTCAAAAAAAATTGTTTAGTGATAACATGCACATGTTAGTCAGCCACTAGTATTTCTTATAGTATACAGAACAACAGCTACATATTTTTTTTTAGTTTTTCAAATTTCCATACAAACTACATTTAATACCTTACAATATGTACTAATTACAATAAAACCTATATTTTTCAAACACATGAGAAGATTTTCCTGATATAAATCAAAGAGATGTCGTAGAAAGTCTCGTCGGTTTGAAAGCAACACATGTAAAAGCATTGCATACATTGCATAAAAAACAAGTACACGCCAAATACTAACAACTGCAACATATAAGTAAACAAATACAGTTCCTAATTCAAATGGACAATCAACTACAAATGAAAATAAAAAGTCATACACGGTACTAACAAGTACACACTGGATACTAACATATGCAACATATAAGTAAAATAACAGGTACACGTTGGATACAAACAACTGCAACATATAAGTATACCGATGGAGCTTATAATTCAAAATAAACAATCAACAACGAATTAAAATAAAACGTCATTCATAGTGAAACTAATTAACGGGTACACGTTGGATACAAACTACTGCAACATATACGTAAAAAAATGTAGCTTATAATTCAAAATTAACAATCAACATGTTTGTTGTAACAACAATAGTACAATTTAAAACCAGATCACATAAAAATGGACATAGCAACTTAAAACATAGAAAAATGATGCATATTCAACACTCAACAAAACGAAGAACATACCAACCACTATTGAGGTGGCAGATAGATTCAATTTGATCAAACAGGAAGAGGTGTGCTTGATGAGATGGGATATGCATGTTTTCATAGAGCATTTAACACCACTTTTTAAATGTGTTTGTTGGTGGATAGCTAAATTATTAGGTGTTTTACCAAATAGGGGGTCAGAATCACCTTGTGTGGTTTACACCTCTAATTTCCCAATTTTGTAAGCATTTAGTAGCTTGTGTGTTTTACCTCTATGAATTGGTCGATTTCTACTTGTTTTGTGAGCTCATTTAAAGAGCATCATGGAGAAGGTCATTGACAAGGATGGTAGAAGATAGAGGAAGGTCATTCGCAAGAATAGTAGAAAAAGGAATACCACTTACAAGGTGCTAGAAGATAGTTGAAGAAGATAGGCAAAGTAGTGGATGAAAGATGATCCAAAAGTTGGAAGCAAGTTCTACAAAAAAAATATCTGTGAGTAATTAGCATATGTGGGTGGAACAGTTGGATTTGTGTTCGTTAGCGCTATAAAATCGACTACAAGAACTCCCAAATATATTTACCAGTCAACTCGTAGCGAGGAAAAGAAGATTTAAAACTTGAAGCACACGGGTCGTGCAAGGCAAATAACGAAGCTCCAGGGCACGAGCCGTGCAAATATGCATGGCCCATGTAAGCATAAGTCGCCAAAGACCATCCCCACTTACGGTCCGTGCAAATGTGCACAAACCACTGCACGGGCCGTGCAAGGCTAGGCACCTAGGGTGTCTTTTACCTTTTCTCTCTCTCTTCCACCTATAAAAAGCCTCCTTCCTCCATTTCTTCTTAAGCCCGACTTGGGCCTCCATAAACCCTAGTTTTTCATTAGCCTTTCATAGTTTTTACATTTTTCGCATTAGTTCTTATATCTGTGATGGTTTTAATAACCTAGCATAGATTTGTTCTTAGAATCCTGGATTGATGAGTAGGAGGTGAATTTTCACTTTGATACTTTTCACTTCTCTAGTTCTTTATTCCATATCATTTGTATTTTTTAATCCATAGTCTTTGTTAATTTAGCTTAGAATTATGACTTGGGGTTATCTGTAAGCATGATTTGATTTTAGATATTTGAGGCTTTTAGATTCATTTCTATTTATGTTGCTATAAATGTCATGCTTAATTTGTACTTTATTATCTTTACATGATTAATGTATTGAATGCAATTAGGATGTACACTTAGTTGAATTTGTGCATGATTTAGTACTAGGCTTTGAATTTAGCTTATGAGTGTTGGATTATCAAACTTTGCATGTAGCCTTGGGAGTACCCGGGTATAAGACTATCCTTGTGAGCTGTCGGGGTGTAATAGGGTGATAATGGTAATTGGATTAGGTGTGTCTGATGTTTAGTAGCATCTGATTAAATTCCTAAAATAGGCCGGGATGGCCAAAATAGGTAGGGTGTTGTTGAATTCCTAAATAGAGGTATCATGATTAATGTCAGGAGTTAGGTCTCTTCGTTTGTGAGGACTAGGGATGATCATGAGTCTAAGACCCGACCCAAACTCATAGGGTCTAGACCCGTTGGGTTGGGTATGACTCCAAAAAAAATAGACCTATCTGGGTCCTGATATGGGTCTAGATTTTAAATACGGTCTAGGTCTAAAATATCCAGATTCAGACTCGACCCATACCCGATCCGTAGATCCATATTACCTTTACTATACATATTATTTATGCTAATTTCTAAATTACTTTCATATTCTCTTTGTATTTTTTTTAATTATACAAATAATGTGTATTGTATATTTTTTTTCTTTTGAAAATTTAATTTATATCCATATTGAACTTGGAATGTTTGTGTTTAAGATAATACATATTTAATTTAGTGGAGTTTTTTTATATAAAAATGTTAGACCCATTTAAGACCCGTTTTGGACCCAAGACCATTTTGGACCCAAGACCCATTTAGACCCATTGGGTCTAGGTATAGGTCTAACACTTTTAGAACCTAAAGGTCCGGTCTAGTCTGGGTCTAACTATTTTTTTAGGGTCGAGTCTGGGTCATATTAGACCCGACCCAGACCCAGACCCAGACCCATTATCATCCCTAGTGAGGACTAGGGGTTGTGCCAACACTATAACCATATAAACATATTCTCATGCCTATGTCACATAGTGTGGAGATGGCCAGGAATTCCTATTGTCCACAGAAAGGTTCATCTCCCTTCAAACCCATCTCACTGTCTCCGTAATTAGGGATGTGCTTCAATCTTTCGATACCACAATTCATCCCTGTCATCTCACTCCCGATGCTAACGTGCTCTCACTTAAATGATCTAAGCCTTAAGTATATAGCAACAATTAGATACGAGAGTAGGAATACTACGTCTCTGGATCTCCACTATGGACACCAACCCCAGGCCTAGAGAGGCAAATGAATCGACATCTCGTGATGTCTTTGGGGTTGTCACGACCCTAGTTGCTACAAACTACAATGTCTATCTATCAGGATAAGCCAAGGATTTCCCCTCGTTAGGAGTTTTAAAATGGCAATCCCGGTCCACCGCTTCTACCATGCAATCACTCACAAAACTAGCCAATTAGAGTTAACATTTTTTTTCGGTCGATACTGTTCTAGGAAACATGAATGCACTTATCTCCTGGTGTCTCGAGCCTATGAGGTCGTTAGTCCAACACTCCCAAGATAGCATTAAATAGCCTAGCACGATATTATACTATGCATAGAATTATGGATGCATCCTAAGGCACAATATGACATAAATCATACATGAATGATAAATACAACTCATACACAAATATTCATAGGGTATAGAAAATAGGGTAATCTAAAATCTCACAAAATCATAATCAAGTCATGGCCTTCTACTCTAGAGACATTAAATCGAAAACAATAATTGGATTTAATGTCATAAGGCTAGAACTATAGAAATAAAATGAAAAGACGAGAGAGCCTCCACTCTTCCTACCTAATAGAATAGATCTACATTTCCTCCTTCTTAAACCCTATAAGACTTAGGCTAGTATGTATAGTAGATGAGTTTTGAGCCTTAGAAGGTCCAAAAGGGGGGGGGGAGAAAACCCTAGCAGTCACGCATGTCATGCTGGCACGCCTCTTGTAATAATGTACGTGTCGGCCGATACAACCTATGCAAAGAAGCACAGGGCGCAGACTGGAGGGGTGTTCTACGCCTTATAATGGTACGAACCGTGCCAAAGTGCACAATTCATCGTCTGGAGGGTCGTTCCTCGGCCTTTGATGGCACAGGTCGTGCCAAAGTGCCCAACATGTTGTCTAGATGGTTGTTGCTCAGCTTCCATTGGCACAGGTCGTGCCAAAGTTCACGATCCGTCGTCTAGCCTCGTGTCTTCTTCGTTTCCCTGAGCACGGGCCGTGATGGTTTGCACGACCCTCATCATTGGCCTCGTTCCATTGGCATGAGCTATGGTATGGATCATGGCATTCTTCAACTTTTCTGGAACTTGATCCTTTCTTCGCCGCAACTATCTACTACTACTTTTTGATTTGTGGCCTTCGAACTTCTACCATATTTGCAAGTGGACTTTTACAATCTACTACCATCCTTGCGAATGACATTCTACAATCTACTACCATCCTTGTGAATGCCCTTCTAAAAGCAGTCTGAAGTGCTTACATCAATTTACAAAATGAAGCTCACAAAAAAAATCTAGATGTTCGTAAGGACCAAAATCCATCAGACCTGAAGTAGGCCACAAAATGAAGGATTTAGATATGACAACCGATAACGGTTATCTAAACCCCTTACGATATAACCCTATCTAAATTGAGCCAACTACCAACCAAAAGACAATAAAAGAGATGTTAAATGTTTTAGAAAATACATACATTTTACATCTCATCAGAGCCGTTTCGGTATGAATGACATCTTATAACCCAAAATTTGCAATCAGGTTAACCCGCAAATTTTTCTAGATTTGCATTAATTGTAAATTGACCCCTGTTATGTCCATAAACTTATGGATATATCACCTGTCAGGAAAACACCTCTTTCTTATAAATCTCAAGTTTCTATGCAAGGGGTCAAAAGTGATTTTTGCCAAGAGAATGTCTCATGACAGGTGATCTGTTCTTAAGTTATGGGACATACCACTATATTTTTTCACTTAAGTTCTGTTTTTGTTAATTAAACTCTAAAATTTTAAATTTTATTAAAGTAATTTTAAGTTAAATATTGTATTTTTAAAAAATATTTCTTATCTTTTCATATTCAGACACACCTTAATACATGTTTTAACTTATAAAATGCCATATTTAAATGGAAAAATACAAAAATGACCTTATTAAATTGAGAAAGTGTAGATATAACTCTGTTAAATCTAAAAGTGTGAAACTAACCCTATATTTTTGTAAAATCGTGCAATTATACCCATTCTGCTCAATTCCAGCGTTGACTCTAAAAGTCAGTCATTGACCAAACATGAAAATACCTAAATACTCCTAAGTTTACAGCTGATTGTATAGACCATTTTACCCCTCACTTATTCTTCTTCAAACACACCTCCGCTGGACCTCCGCCACTCCACCCCTGGATCTCCCATCACCGGACCAAAACCACTGCCGCCACCACTGGACCTCCACCGACAGACCAAAAATTCCATCGACGTATCAGATGTAGCCCTTCTAAAACCCTAATTTTACATAGTTCCACCATCTCGCCGCCTAAAACTCTCCGCCCAGAACCACCTCCCCCCTAAAACCCGCTGCCCATCGCAGCCTAGAACCCCACCACACCCCGCCCCCTAGAAATCCACCACAATCCCCACCAGAACCCCACCACAACCTTAAATTGGCGCACCACC
>JAULKK010294838.1:0-13027 GCA_032355705.1 Rubia peregrina
TATATCCATGTAACTTCATTAAATTACGGTTCGATGAAAATTGATTTTGGTGGACCCTGTGAAGTTTTTACCTTTTGTACTTAGGTTCCTCCAAGTACATGAGAGAAGTCAGAATGAAAAATTGGAGATACACCTATGTAATTCATGTTCCACGAGTATGTATTTCTGATTTTGGCATCAACGGGTCAATGGAAGGGCCTGGAGTCTTCACAGGGAGTATTTGGCGATACTCTTCCGAAATTACACTGTGGCCTAAACTTCCTTGAATGTACCCTATGCTTTAGAACTCTGCACCCGAATATAAGTGAATTTTTTTGTTGTGGATATTATGCATACTGTTCAAGAGGGACGCAACAGGAGTTAGCTTGTGATCATTTTATTCGTACTCCATTAATACCCTTACGATGGGAATTATGAGAACGATAATTTTCACCACATAGAATCACACGGAATTGCATATTCTTGATTTTTAATGAAATTCCATTCATCAATTTTGGAAAAGTGCTAGTACATGGTTTAGAGTAAATTGTAGATGATTGCCAATAAATAACAAAGGTTAATCGTAAGAACTTGTGGAAGTGTCTGTCGGACTAAGCCATCTTCTTTATCACTCTTAGGGATTTGAAGTTCAACAGGGGATGGCAAAAGTCTCTTCCGGTTCGATTGGAATCGATTTTTGGCCCAACTGATAATTTTTTTACTTTTGCACTTCGGTCTCTCCAAGAAAGTGGTAGAAGTCAGAATGCGAAATTAGAAATAAACCTATGTAATTCACATTGTCACGAGCATTTTGTTATGATTTGGGCATCAACGAGTCAATGGAAGGCCCAAAATCTTCACAGGAAGTATTTGATGACACTTTTCTGAATTGCGCTATGGACCAAACTTTCATAAATGTAGCCTACGCTTCATAACTCAGCGCCCAACATAAGGACAAATGTTTTATGTGGAGATTACGGTACTGTGTAAGAGGGACACACAGGGTGTAGTGTGTGATCATTTTTATTATTATTCCAAAATGCCTTTACGATGAGCGTTATGAGAACGATAATTCCCACGACATAAAATTACACGGAATTACACATTCTTGGGTTTTTGATGAAATAAAAAGATAATAAAATTCCGTCCATTAATTTTGGAAAATGCTAGTAAGTGGTCTAAATTAAACTATAGCTGATTACTTATAAGTATCAAAGGTTAATCAGAAGAATTTGTGGAAATATCTATGGGACCAAGCCAACTTCTTTATTACTCTCGAGGATTATGAGTTTGATAAGGGATGGCTAAGGTTCCTTCTGGTTCAATTGGAATCGATTTTTGCCCAATCAGTGAACTATTAAATTTTTGTACTTAGATCCCTCCAAGAAAGTGGGGGAGTCGGAATGCAAAATTGGAGATAGAACAATGTAATTCACGTTATCACAGCTATGTGTTTTTTAAATTTGGGCACCAACGGGTCATTGGAAGGGCCCGTAATCTTCACATGAAGTATTTGACGACACTTTTCCAAAATTACGCTATGGGCCAAACTTCCTTGAAGGTACCTACGCTTCAGAACTTCGCACCCGATCATAAGGACAAATGTTTGATGTGGAGATTATGCGTACTGTCTAAGAGGGATGCACGAGGAGATAGTGTGTGACCATATATATTAGTATTCCATTAATGCCCTTATGATGTGCATTATGAAAATGCTAGTTTCCAACACATAGAATCACATGGAATTACATATTCTTGGTTTTTAATGACATAAAAAGATAATAAAGTTCTGTCAATCAATTTTGGAAAAACACTAGTACGTGGTCTAAAGTAAATCGTAGTTGATTACTTATAAGTAACAAAGGTTAAATGGAAGAACTTGTGGAAGTCACATTGGGATCAAGCCAACTTCTTTATCACTCTCAGGGATGGCAAAGGTCCCTTTCGATTTGATTCGATCAATTTTGGCCAACTAGTGAACTTTTTTACATTTCGCAACTAGGTCCCTCCAAGAAATTGGGTGAAGTTAGAATGCAAAATTGGAGGTACACATATGTAATTCACATTGCCACGACCATGTTGTTCCGATTTGGACATCAATGGGTCAATGGAAGGGCGTGTAATCTTCTCAGGGAGTATTTGATGAAAATTTATGAAATTATGCTATTACCCATTTATGAGACATCGCAAGGCCATCGCATTTGGCAAAACATGAACCGACGTACTACTGACGTCAGTTATCCTAAAAAATTTAGTGGGAACCAAAATTTTAAACTAACCAAATGAGCTAAAATTCCCCCCAAACCCCATTTCACCTCATTAATATTCAGCAACGATATCTATTTCACATCCCAAAACATTCCCACCAAAATACACTCCCAAAAATCTTTACATTCACACCATTACAACAATTCAAATGCTCAACCAAATTTCTCCTTTCAAACATCCACAAGTACTAGAGGATGGAGAATTTTCAGGTACAAACTAGTTGAGATTGTTTCCATCCATTCCATGTTCATTTTGCAATTTTATTAATGAAATTGTTATCGTTATTTTTTATTGAACAAAGATTGAATATTTTCATGAAGTATGATGATTGTGTTCCATGTTATCTCCTGTAAAGTGTTTGTGTTGTCGAAATAATTCTATGATTATAAGTAATGAGAAATAAGGCTTAGATTAGGGCTAATTGTGGAGATTAATTAATTTTTTGTACGAACACAATTTGAAGGTGCGACGACGGTCTCATTCGATTGGGCCTAGCGATCAGTTAAAAAATACGACCGATGTCGCACATGTCTAAGAAATGTTGCATAATTTCATGCTTGTGCTACATGTTATTTACTAGCCAGTGTATATTTTGTGAAAATAATGTCATGTACAAATAATGAAAAGTATTGATCAGAGATTAGGGTTCATTTTAAGCAAAAATGTTGTTTCTTGAATGAAAAAACTATGAATGTGCTACGCTGCTCTGAATACATCAGTTTGTGCGATATCAAAGTCCAGAACGATCGACGTCGCACTAGTGAAGATGAGTTATGTTCTTTTGGTTTAGATTATGGTCGTCTACGTGCCAACGGCAGTTAGAAATTGAGGTAAATGTCATCTTTCTTGTACTCCCTCTATCCCAATTCTATTTGTACTTCTACTTTCTCTATCAAACTTTGACCGAATAATTGAATAGATTTATAAATAATAATATTATCGTATATGATATTGTTGAATTCGTCGTAACAAGTAGGTTCTAAATAACAACTTTAATTTGCTATTATTATACGTAGGTAAAGATATTAACGATAAAATATATTTCTTGAATAACATGATAATGATTGCAAATTTGCAATGCAAATCTAGGTGGGACAGAGAGAGTATAATAAAAGTAAAATATCTACTGTCCTGAGATAAAGATAAATTATTTTCTGTTTTGAAGTTAATGCTACCTAAATAAATATCTCACCCGATCAGTCATTGCTCAAGTCTTTGATTCTGTATAGACTTGAATATGTGAGAGTCCGAGCTTTAATCCGTGGTATTAATGCTCATAATATATGGTATTAATACTCATAAAATGTGATTGGACATCCGTACGTAGAGAGATCTTTTTCACTGAAGGAGGAGATAGATTTGTCCTTGTTTTAACAATTGTGACATTGTTGGACTAAACTGCCTTCAGAAAAAAGTTGGACTAAACTGTTCCTACCTTTGTTGCCTTTTATTGGGCAACGTTGAAGAGGGACCCAAAATAGATTTACTCCTACTGGCTTTGGCAAGAAACGATAGTTAATCTAAACGCGTTTAATATGTACGAGTGAGTTCCTGAAGTTTGTTTAACATGTACTAACATTATTTCAAATGTGGACATAGGCAAAGTTTAAGCATGATCAGATAGAAGGGAAATTCATTTCATTGAGGAAGCACAACATCTTTTGTGAGACAAGGAAATCCGATCACTCGGGCGTGCTAAAATAGTGGGCGCGTTCTTGTCCCAGAATGAAGCATTTGGAATCACTTGATAGTTTGAACGAGCAAAACCATCGAGAATCCACAAGCTTAAAAAGGAAGCACCTTTGAGATAAATGAATTGAGCAACATAACATTATAATTCGTAAGTTAATCAAACACAACGGACTTGCTCTACCGGAGAATTTAAAGGATTTGGCACCCGATTGTCTTCTGTCTTCAAAAGGATCCCTCCATTCTCCAGAAAACGTGGAGTTTACCACGACCCCATTATTCAAAACCAAACACTTGAGGGAAAAAATCTTGACAAGCCCATCCTAACCACCCAAAAAAAGGTTTGAAATTTAATTGTCTTTCGTTACTTACCATTTCATTGATATCATACTAAACACAACCTCTATTTTAATGTTGACCTAAATATTTTGTGAGCTATAAATTGATCAAGGCCAAAAGGGTAGACCACTCCACGTAGCCGATGAAATTTTACACGAGTCGATGAGATATTATCACTTTGTTTCAATTGCGGATGGTATTTCTAGAGTTTCGTTGAAGCATCTGGTGGTTCTTAACGCCCTTTTTGCTTATTCTAAATGGCCACTACAAGCGAGTAGGACCCCGCACAAGGAATGTTTCTTTTATGGCCTCGTCGTCTAATATAAGTCGATCACATAAATGATCGACATTTGAAAGTCACCCGGCCTACGTCACCAAAACCCATGCAAACAACACCCAACAAGGTTAGACCTCTGGTTCCACCGCCATAAGTCATTAAGGATTCACCCCACTTCGTACAATTGTTGTATAATGTAATTTAAAATCATGAGCGCTACTCTAATTATCCATTTTTGGAAAATGAATGCGTATTTGGTTCAAAGCGAGAAATATTTGCATTATGGAGTGATTTTGAAGACCTATGGAAATGTGAGAAAGTTAATTAAACGCTAATGTCCCTCTACCTACTTTGAAAAATATATTCATTGAAATTTTATTCACAATATTTCATACATTTTTGATATTCTAATGTGTTAGAATTTTAGTTGAAGGTACATGTATTTCATCTCTAATCCAAAGGAGAAGAGTTGGATAGGGTACTTGTGCCCGATGAAGACGCAAGAAATTGGATGTACGGAGCAGGAGAAGATCGACTACATGCGTAAGAGTCTATAGCGGACGGATAAGAAATTATTCATCGTGCCACACATGGAGAGGTGATGATTACAGTGTTCATTTCATTTTTAATATATTAGTTGGCAATATTTAAACGTAGATAACTTTTTATGTGAAGGGAACATTGTTGATTCTTTTTTCTTGTCCCTGCAAACAAGCGTATGTACTAGATTGATCCACTTCACTTTCAACAATCCGAAACATTTGTTAAAATTTTGGTGTTGGCTATGAATGACCCGAGCGACAAAAGTGATATAAGTTTAGACGTGGTCGAAATCAAGGTCACGTTTCTTCACGTGTTGTGATATGCAGTTTAGTTATATTTTTTTTGAATTTTCATAATTTCCGTTGATATATAACAATGCAAGAAACAAGCACAAACATGGGAGTGCATATATTTGAAATGTTACACGCAGCAAAGTTCATTCAAAATGTACGATTAGATTACCTAGATATTGACAAAGTATAAAATAGTGTTTCATGTGTCCATTTTCATTAACATATTTTGTATAACACTTTTTCTCATTTCATATTCATAGATTTTACCAAACATAATCAAGCCTTATTCAAAAGCTGACATCAACACTGAAAGAAATTGTCTGGCTAGGCATTTAATTGACGTATGCTCAGCAGCTTTAGGGAATTCTAACTTGGTAGAGTAACGCCAATTATGTAAATTTTGAAGATATGATTTTTGTAAAATAGATTTCTAGTGATTTCTATTCCCATGTAAAGATTATTCCTTATTTAGTTTTATCTATACATTTTTGTTAATTTGTATAATCATGTTTTGTATTTTGTCAAATTGTGAATATGTAAATAGAGGCTATTTAAAGTTGGGTTTATGTAAGAAGTAATTTTTTACCGCATTCGATCTGAATGCCAACCATTGTCTTCCGAGTCCGAAACTAAATACCCAAATCAATTTTGATTTTAGGAACTAAATTGAAAAATATCTTTTCGAATATTTTTTACCCGAGGTGGAATAGAAAGGGGACCCGGCACAGGAACCCACTACAAATCCCCGACACAAAGTATTTGCATTTCTAATTTTAGAAATGCATTCCAAATTTGAAACTCTCCCTAGGGCCGAGGCACAATACCAATGTTCCAAATTAGAAACTAAGGAAGGTCTGGGCCATCCCAAACAACTTCCAATATCGTAACCTATTCAAGACAGTTATACCAACCTTTTAAAGACTATTCATAATCACCTTTGATAGGGTTTTTAAAACACGGTTATCGGAACCGCTCTGATCCAAGGAGGGACTTGTGAAGACACTTTGAAAGTGCATTCTCTAGTTCGATAGAATCGCGTTTAATCATCCCTTCCCACACTAGTGACATTGTAATTATATTATAATACATATATGATAGATGAAAAATATGTTTTCTTATCTCGATACACAATCAACTTGATAATCACAACCTGAGGTGAATTAACCACAAGTAGCACAAGTGTCCGACCTCTATCGATATCCACACATATTTCTTTCCAAAATCCTATCCCATATGATTGATTGACTATATGAAATGAGTAGTTAGGTTTGAACGTATGTAAGTACTAATTTCAGTTATCTAAGCTATGATATTAATAATATCGTATAAATGAGTTTGAGTTTCTTAACAAGTAAACCTAAGGCATATTTATCAAATAATTCCTAGGGTTAATTTATATTATAAGTTAATCTCTTAACATTTTAACTTAGTTCACAACATTTATGTGTGTGACCCTTTAGGTTCCTAATCACGTTGGTAGCAAATATGAATTGACTTTTGGACATTAACCAACAGACTCGCACTTGGCCTAAAGACAATTAGCCAAGAGATATCCAGTCCATATTCACTTATCAAGATTGGACTCTAGCCAAACATCATGAACACCCAAGTGATAGAAAATATACGTGATCGTTTTAACCTTTGCAAATAATAGAATTTCGTGAAACTAATATCCTGCAACCATACAATACCCCAATTGGTTCAAGGGTAAGGATAAGTGATAACTCTTAATGAAATAATCAGTTATTTTATTTTTCTCAAAATATGTCTTATATAAAATTGAATTTAGAATACTTTTTAAAATCACTTATAGTTTCAACAAACATTTTAAACTCGTATTCCAACAAGTGGCCATAAGGGGGGGTTATTCTTCTTACTATTAGAAGTGGTGAATTATTTTCTGATCATAAACTATCCATTCATGCTTCGTACTACATCCAACTCTATATGCACAATAACCAACAAAGGTTAAGGACAAAAAGAGAAACAGGTATAATGTTCCACACTCAACACACTCTTATGATCTCAAGTCTGAGGATCATTTTCATTTTATGTAGAGAGATGATTTCCATTAGTATTTAAATATTTCACCTTATGGAAAAGGTCAAGACGGGTCAATCCAATGAACTTGTTCTCAAACAATAATTCACACATTTGCTTGTGTGTCTCTACACCATATGAGATCAACTAGTTCTTACAATAGGAAGGAGCAAATCATGTGCTAGCCTATCTGTATTAACAATATCCCATCTTAATAATAATATGACTATGGATCATTTAAGAATAATATGTAAGTAAAAATATCATCATCGTAACACTTTACGATTCATTTCATACAAATATTATTCAAGGGACTTTGTTATTAACTATTGTAATTAAATATAGAGAAAATATTAAGTAGCTCCAGATCATTAAAAAAATTCATACAATCAAGTAAATTTTATCTTGTCCTCATACTAAACTCCTATTTGACTAAATCAATTTCATCTAATTGTTTTAGTCAACTATTGAAGAACTTCATCATCAACGAGAATTTAGTGGACATTACTTTCGCATCAATGAGTCCAATATATATTTGAACACTCTATTTTACTAGACATGTAACATAAAATAATCAAGAGTAATCCATGAAAAATTATGTTTTCATGAGATCAAAATCTCTAAAAAAAATTCACATAACCACAAGAAAAATGTTCCTTTATTTTAATAACTATTATGATCCAATAGATATACTAACTTACCCTTATCAGAACATTTTAAATTTCATCTCTATGTTTGAACTGTTGAAATTCTAAAATTTATACAGTTCAATACATGTTATTTAATCATCTGAATGATTAAATTTGATTTAGGCAAAAAAAATTCAAACATTAACCGTTATAAGACCAAATACATCAAATATATCAGTCAAAAATATTTTTAACTTTTCACTTAAAAGTATTTCGGTCAGTAAAACAGATATTGATATTTATATGTCACAATCGATTCAAAAACAAAAATTTCACATGTAATCACCCACACCTGTTTTATATTATTTAGGTAATATAAATCATGCATACATAAAAATTAGTTAAAAAGTGACTTTCATTATATAAAAGAATAACTAAATTCGCCTTAACATATCAAACATGATAAGGTTCATTTAGTCAAACTAAATTTTATAACGATTTATTACTATTCCAATAGTGAAAGAAATAATTTCAAACATATACTTCAACAACTATTGTTAAGTATATGAGTCCTTTCACAATTGTCTATCTAATTGTTTATAATTTTTTTGTATTTCAAAAATACACATGGTATTATACATACCAATAATTTAAACACAATTTCTAACAATAACTATCTGTAATAAGACCATATAAATCAATTGTATGAGTCAAAAATAATTTTCACTTTTTACTTGAAAGTAATCTGGTCAATAAAAAGGATAATGAATATAATGTGTCACAACTGATTTAAGATCAAAAGTTTGTGTGTTTGGCGGTTGTACCTATTCCAAAGGCCATAATGATGGTGGTGGGGGAAGAGGGTGACATTGGGGATATGGGACGTGATGGTGAGTTTCTTGAAGCTGGGTGTTCTTGTAGTTGTTGGCTCGACTAGTGATAAGGTAGGCTAGGTTGTAGTTCTATAGGTTTTTATGTAATGGATATGGTGGCTAAACATTTAATGAGAATCACTCATTCTATAATTTGTGTCTAAAGCATATGTTTTTTTTATGAAATTCCTATGTCCTCTAAGTGGGAATGTTTTCTTGGAAGGGTTATTTAGCTGAACCATTAGTGAAGTATGTGTTAGGTGGTGGTATACGTAGGTGAAGTGGTTATGTCATCTGACAATAAGTGTGTGTGTGTGTGTGTGTTTGGCAGCTGGATCTGTTCCAAAGCTTGTAACAATGGTGAGGGGGAAAGAGGGTGACATAGAGGATATATGATGTGACAGTGAGTTGCCTGAAGGTATGTTCGAAGGTGACCCGGTCGGGGCTTTAAAGGTTTGTGTACTTTATTTCAAAGAAGTCTATGATTACGTTAAGAATTTTAATATTCCTTGTAAAAGAAAAAAAAGGGCTATAAATTAGGATGTTGGGTGATGGCGCTATTGCTGAGGTTTATAGAATATGAAATGAGGTGGAGGACGAAGCTGGAGAAGAATCTAGTGTCGCTAGATGAGTATGATGCGCATATTTTTTAGCATGATTTCGTGATTCAAAAGTTTAAAAGGGAGTTAATGGATGTTATTTGGCAGGAGAAAGAGAGACGAAGGTATATAGTGGAGAAGACATGCAAATCCAATGAGAATGCGGCTATAATATCAAGGCAAGCTAATTATCTGGATCAGATGTATCGAGAGAAAGAGGAATGAGAGGATGAACAATGTTTGCTGGCGGTGGCTCAGGAGTGGAAGGATTGTCATAGTGTGGAGAAAGAATGTGCAGTATAGTTGTTGACAACGTACAAAAGTTGGGAAAGCAAGATCGAACGTAGGGACATTCGATGCTCCCAGATAGAGGAGAGGTGTTTAGCGCTCGAGGTGTTATTTAAAGAACAGTATGAAGTGAGCTCGAGTATTTGTGGGAATATTGATAAATCTATATCTTTGATGTCTAAGGTTTCTAAGGATGCTTGATGGTATGTTCTCGCTACTTACATCGACATGTGGATGAATTAAAGTGATACCTAGAGACTTACACATATTGTGTATACTTGTTGAGTATGCATCTAGTTTGTTTGGACTATGGACTGATCATTAACCCTAACTCGTATTATGTGAAACATATGCGGCGCATGGAAGCTGTCGGCAATACGCACGACAAGGTGCACATGCATATGTGGTGTAAATCTGAAGAAATCCTCGGGGAAAAAGATAATCATAGGAAGGCTTTGGTGTCTATATTTCCTAATTTAAACTAGGATAATGTGTCATATGATGGCTCTATTATGGGCTAGATTTATTAGTAGGTATTGGGTTGTTCGGTTGTGACCTTGAAAATAAGTATTTATAGAAAATGTTTGTAGTGAGTTATTGATTATCAAGCTAATATTAATCTTAATTTATAATTGGTGTAATTGGTGGGTTGTGGGGTAGGGGTAGTTTTACGTGGTTGTGTGTAATGGTTGTGGGTTTGTTGGGACTGAGTATGTTGCGGGTTGATATTCGTATGGAGAGATGAACTGTAGGTGTTATGTTTTGCAGCGAGAGTCTAACTCACCCTCATAGACTTGTTTCAACACCAGTCCCCCCATGAAGGGGAACTATTCTCTCCTAGTAAGGAAGTATATCAGAAAAGCAAAGAACTGCTTAGCCATCATACTTATTCTTAAGTATTCACAGTTGAACAATCTTGTGAATCCAATCCAGTTTCACAATCATTCAGCTGTGTAGCCCATCTTTCCCCTGTAGCTAAGCTACCGCGAGTATGGAATTTCCCTCATGCTGGTTATCCTAAGCTCCTAAAATTATGGGCTTAGCGGGTGTAGATTCTTCATCATCCTCCATTCTGATTCTGCATTCGCTAATCCCAACCACTGATCCTGCAAGTAAGAAAAAATTACTAGTCAACTGAATATTTAAAAATCATTGAAAACACTTAAAAGTATATTTCTTTTATGAGATAAGAGATATTAGTTTGGAATTAATGAAGATTTATTGTAGTACAGGTTTGTAGTATTCCTTTGGCATTGAGAATTAATGTAGTACAGGTTTGTAGACCTATGATGATCCAGAAGGGCACAATCTGTGAGATGGGGGTTATGATCCAGAACTATGGTGATTCAGTGGCACAATTTGTGAGATGTCCAGATACTTTCAATAAAGGAGTTTAAAAAATGGGGCATCATTCTCCTGGCAAGGAAGTATATCTGAAAAGTGAACAACCTCTTAGCCGGCATACTTATTCTGAAGTAATTATAGTTGAACGATCTCATGAATCTAGTCCTGTTTCAGATGTCCTTCAACTGTGTAGCCAAAATTTCCATGTAGCTAAGCCACCATGAGTGTTGAATTTCCCTCACTTGGGTTCTCTTAAGCTCCCACAAGTACAGGGTCAACATATGGCTATTCTTCATGATCCTCCATCCTAACCATGCGTTCGCTAATCCCAACCGCAAATCCCACAATCAAGAAAAAGTTGAGAGTCAGTTGAACCTATAAAACCACTGAAAAACACTTAAGAGAATATACACTTAGAGAAAGCATAAATGTTTCTTAAACATCCCACAAGGAACATAATGAGCATGCATCCCCAACAACCGGGGTAAGTCTCCCAACACACCAATGTGAACCGGATTATCACATAACCATTGACACTTCGAAACTATACCAGAGGTATCACAACATCCCAGACCCACTAAACCGATAAGAAACTTACAACTTACATAAACTCACAACTACTTTAAACGACAACACACAATGAACTCTCATGAATAATTTCACAAATACCAAGCTACATTAAGACAACACTCAACTACAACTGAAAAATACCCTAACAATAACCCCTTTTATAGGTACCACTATAGGTAAAATAAACCCTCTGTATGATAAGACCTGAAAGATGCCCCCTCCTTCTTCTTTCAAGATAATTGACAGTACTTATTCAGCCTCAGAAAATGGAACACGTTGCTTGTTACACATTCCAACATATATTATCAGAATAGACTATGTCCACATGGAATAATTATCCACTTAACTCCCAATCACCAAAGCCCAAGCCCACACAACTAATACAAGTCTAACCCAAACCATACCCAACGATCAGACATTACCACATCCCTCGTAAACACAACTCAGGTACATAACTACATATCCCTACCTAAGTTACACAAACAGGAAAATCACCCAGGGATTTACTCAGTATTTGGGAGATAAAAAACACACAAGAGACTGGACGACCACCTGTTGCATTGCATATTCCTGGGAAATCACTAGCCTATTTACACAAGTGGAAATATGCTCCGCTCTATCGCTGCGATACATGACACCCACAGTCTGATGCCAAAGGAATGTTACAAACATGTACTGCACTAATTCTTCATGAAGTCCAAAGTAATATTTCTTTCTCATCAAATATTTTTTAAATTAGAATGACATTAAACACCTGTAATTATGTCTATTTAATATGGTTACAAGTTTGGAACCTAAGCGTAAAATCCAACCACATCGCACGAGTTGTTACATCTATCTCAACTGCCTTTAAATTGAATAAATCGAAGGTGGTTATTCAAAAACCGTCTTAAAAAACTATTGGGTCCAATTCATAGAGGTTCCAAGTTTTGAACCTCTTTCCTAAGGCGTTTCCGTAAAAATTCAAAGCATTCGCCTTTTATTACTACCTTCGATAAGCATCGCTCCACAAATGCCTTTTGTGACTTTTGTGGGAGACAAGTTAAAATTCTCAAGGACAATATTATAGCTTTTTTAATGAATCTCTAATCTGTTACTGTATTGGCGATGATTCTGATTGACGTTTAATTTTTAGTTATCTTTGTTATAGGTTAGTTATTGTTATAAGATTGCTTGGTTGAATATCAATTCCCCTTATTGTAATTGATGTTGAAATTTTTTCTCAATATCAACAAATGCCTGATTTAAATAAATATATAAATAAATGTGTGTAGTTAAAAGGGACAAATGTTTTCCA
>JAULKK010294858.1:0-33666 GCA_032355705.1 Rubia peregrina
TCTCTCTCTACCTACTCTTAGATCTAGAATTGAAAAATGAACTTACTACTTCTTAAACCCTAGTAGACTAGTGGCTATTTATATAGTAGGTGCAAATGGACCTTAGAAATGCCAAAAACAAAGTAGAAACCCTAGCAGCCACATCGGCACAGGCCGCGCAATAGTAGATGAGTCGCGGACTGGAGGTGTCTCTCAGCCAATATGGTCATGCGTCCGTGCTAAAGCACGCGGGCCATGGACTGGAGGGGTGATTCTAGCATTCTGAGTGTGCGTCCCACGTGAAAGCATGTAGGCCACCTTCTGGAGTCAATGTCTTCGTCTTCTGAGCACATGGCCGTGCAAAACTGGAGGTCCAATCTTCAACTTCTGGGTGCACGAGCCGTGCAAAAGCACACGGGTCTTGCTGAAACTTAGTTGCATTAGCCAATGATTTGGCATGGGTCGTGTAAATGTACACAGGTCGTGCCAATCTTCATGTCTTCCGGACTTTGACTCTTTTTCTTTGGCACATCTATCTACTACCACATTTTTTGCTTGTGGCCTTAAGTTTACTATCATCCTTGCGAATATACTTCTACTATCTAATACCATTCTTGTGAATTTCATTCTACATAGTCCCAAGTGCCTATGAGAATCCACTAGATCTAAATAAGCTACAAAATGAGGGATTTAGATATAAAAACAATAATGACCATCTAAACTTCTTGTAATGTAAACTCGCCTAAATAGAGATATCTACCATACAAAAGCCAACAAAAGATATACTAAATGCGTTAGAAACACATGCTTGTAAAGTCTCATCAACAATCTTCCATCCAGGTAGACAATGAAAAGGAAGTAGGTATTGTTATCTATGATAATTTTGGGGCCTAAGAAACCCAGTAAATACATAAATTTCTACCTTTATCCTCTAGTGGATGTTTTGTTGGCGTTGTTCAACGAAGGTGTCTGCACGTACGGAAGAAGTGCAGAAGAATTTTTCACATTGAAAGTTTTTATTTTTTACCATAAATTTTCCTGCATATATAAACTTGCCAGGGCACTCTGTAAAAGGCCATTTTATGTGTCTAGTGTGTCAGAAGGAGACAACATTTTGTCAATTAAATCACGGGTGTAAAACCGCATATCTAGGCCACTGGCTGTATCTTCCTGAGGGGAACCCATGAAGATCCGCAAAGAAGTAGTATAATGGGAAAGTGGAGCACAGAGGCCTAGCATTACCACTGATGGGTGTTGAAGTTTATGAAAAATTTATGGAATTGCCTAACAATTTTGGGAAGAGAAAGCGTAAAGCTGCTTGTGAAGAAAGTTAGAAGAAATGCTCTTTTTTAGACTCCCTCATTGGAAGCACTTGGAAATTCAACATTGTCTTCATGTAATGAACATTGAGAAGAATGTGTGTGATTCTTTGGTGGGGGACATTATTGAATAACCCGGGTAAGAATGTAATGCACATGTAATGAGTTGAAGGCTCGGCTTGACTTAGTCAAAATGGGAATTAAGAAAAATTTGGGCCTTGTAAGAAATGGTGATGATTGTTATATACCTCCTACTTTCTATTCCATGTCTCAGTTAGAGAAGAAGTCATAGCATGAGACCCTTAGTAGTGTGAAGATGCTGACGACTTACTCTTCCAACATTAGTTCATGTGTTTCTCTCGTTGAGCTAAAGTTGGTTGGTTTAAAATCACATGACTGCTACACCTTGATGCAATAATTGAATGCCATTGTAATTAGGTCTTCTTTACCATCTCATGTAAGATTCTGTATTGGTGTAAGAATGCCATTGATGCAAGTGATATGTTCGATAACCACTAGTGTTTCCAAGCTAGACCAGTTGTAGGCGATAATAGTTGAAGCTTTGTGTCGGATGGAGATGCACTTCCCCCAATCTTAGACATTATGGTCAACTTGATAGTCCATTTGTTAAGGTAGATAAAGCTCTGCAGGTCGATATTTCGAAGGTGGATGTACCCGTTCGAGAGATGTGTGAAAATTTTAAACATTTTGTGAAGAACTGATATAGACCCAACACAAGTATTGTGCAGCATTACGTGGCGTAGGAAGTAATATAATTTTGTCCATAATATTTGAAGGAAGTTGATTCTTTTGGTGTTCTGAAATCAAGGCATGGAGGGCGGTTAGAGGGCTAAGAGGTTGGACAGGGTAAATTATTAAACCTTAATGCGAAAGATTTATGTTCAGCTCACCTTTACGTTCTTCAGAACCATGGGGACGTTGTCCCATATATCGATATCCACATGGTTGAGATTAGGTTATGCATCCCAATTTCAACGAAACACGTGTTCTACAACAACACACCACTACGCTTGCTTCATGGCTATGTATGCATGCAGAGAATGGTAATCATCGTGGTACCGTTAAATGGTTGACACGTATACCTTTGGGCACAATTCTATCATACGGAGCTTATGACATTAATGGTTTCACTTTTGGCACGAAATCAATGTATGATAAGAGTGTGTCACAGAACAAGGGTGTGACTCTTGTGTCTGAGGCTTTACATGTTGCAAGTGCTAGTGACGACAATCTCATGCACGTCCAAACATGCTATCTTGGAACCATTATTTACATTTTAGAACTTGATTACGTGTCAATGCGAGCTACTGTGTTTAAATGTCAATGGGTAGATGTGAACAATGGACGAAGAACTAAGGATTTGAGATTTACACTTATTGATCGCAGTTGAGTGGTTGAAGGGACGATCCGTTCATAATGACATCATAAGATCTTCAAGGGTTCTATATCAAAGATCCCATCAACCCTCGGTGTGAGGTTGTTGTTGAAGGTAAGAGCTTTTATTGAAGAATATGAACGCGGAGATTTGTGGTTTTGTTTGACACACTCAAACATGATCAGATGACATTGACATATTTCTTCCGGAAGATGATTTGAGTTTGTGTGGATATATAGTGCGTAGCGACCACGACGAAGGAATTTGGGTTAATGGTCGAGGGAAGGTGATCAAAACAAGAAGAAAACTATAGTGGATTATGCGTTCTAATTGCTTTTAGTATGTGTTTTTTAAGTTGGCATGAATCTGGGAGTGACTTATGATCTCGGAAGTACCTTGGGTCTAATGGTTATTGTGAATCAATGAAATTATTTTGGGTTCATTTTTATACTAATTATGTCCTAACATTCTATGTCATTAAACTTTATTGAAGCAATCCCAATATGTTTCAATTCATTATATTAGGAAGCAATCTCAATTCATACACCAAAATTGGAAACCCAAATGTAAGTGAACATGTCTAGGGAAACACCAATTTAATAAATAGCATGACCATGAGAAAAAAATTGTATCATCATAGAGCTAAGAACTATCATTTGAGTCAAAGTGAAGAGGATCTCCTAAGACAATATTGTTACTCATACGTACGTTGACTGCACTTTAACTTTTAAATGCACTTTCTTAGTCTAGAAATTTCCCCCGTACCAATTTTTAGCAAGCTCTAAATCCCTTAAAAAACTGGAGTAACATTCTTCTAAAATGTCCTCTACAATACACAAAAGCAAAACATTAATATTCATTTCATAATAAACTTAATTCACACAATAAAAATGCTGAAATAAACAAACCTTTTTTTATTCTAGGCATCTTGTTTGCCTCACCTAAATCATGACTCCTATGTGCCCACTTGTGCTCAAACAACACCCAAATTTTCTTCGTGAAATATAGCTTTTTGAACCACTTACACGGTTTATCCTACCCGTGGAATGCGAACCCTTCGACACCCTTCAAAATCATTGTAATCAATTTTCCATAAGGGAGACTTTTATCACCTTCTTAGAAGATGCAACGCACATCATGTGCCTGAAAATTACAGCTTTTGGATTGGTCCTTCTACCCTTAATGATTTAGTAAAAAAAATTCATAGGCATTTTATATGTAGGCTCGGTGATGTTCCAGTTGTGGGTACAATAATCCTAGAAATAATTTTGCACACGGTGTGCTAGTCTATTGCAAGGTTAATTAGAGAAAAACTCTTGGGATTTCCTAGATTGGACGGATTACGTCGAAAGTATCTAGCACTGCATGCCACGAGGTCAATGTACGGGTAGTCAACATGAACATGTCAACTCTCCCTTTGGTATACATCATTTAAAGGTCCTTCTATGTTATGAGGAAACACATCTTCGGTACCTTTATAAGAAAATTCCAAATGTCTGTTAATAATCCATGAACTTAGGTCAATCACATACCCACTCACCTTCATCGTATAACCACCCCCATCAACCTCGTTTGAATTTCTATAAAACTGGCACACCTCGTCAAAATGTGATGGTGATGTGCTCACTTTATACTCAATTTTTAGCACATTTGATGCTCATAATTGTAACAGTTTATATGTTTTCTTTAGAGAGATACTTTACCAATTAGAGGGCTAGGATCACATTTCATCATTTTGTATCTCAGCTCCTTGATTTGTGAAGTTTTTAATGTTTGGTTGGATCCTTCCATGATAGGTTTTAGGATCATAGATTGGATTCAAAGTGAATACTAGATTGTTGTAAGAAGGTCACTCGCAAGGGTGGTGTAAGAAGAAAGACCACTTACAAAGTGGTAGAGGATAGAGTGAAAAAATAATGCAAAAGTAATGAGTGAAGAACTTTGGATTAGGTTTTGTAAAATGATCTGAGATTAATTAGTGTCTGTGGATAGAACCATTGGACTTGTCTTCAAGAGTACTATAAAAATGACTACTAGGACTCCCAAAACAGATCAACGTTTCACCTATGGGAAGGAAAACAAGACGAAAATGGCCAGTTCGCTAGCTCGAATGGAAATCTGTCCGAGCGAATCTCTGCTGCACTTTTTTTTCTCTTTTGGGCTGGTTGTTCACTTGCCCAGGTGAAAGAAAACCCTCCCGGGAAAATCTATATTGTAATTTTTATCTCTTTTTGCTTTTCCCCCCACGTACTATAAATAGCTTCTTCTTCTTCCTCATTTGGGTGAGCTCGACTTTGGGACTCCAAACCCTAATTTTTCTTCATCTTTTCTTAGTTTTTCCACTTCTTCCACGAATTCTTGCAAACTTCTTGTGAGTTTTCATTTTTTAGTCTATTTTTCTCCTAGGAGCTATTGATTGCGACTTCCAAGTCCATGTAGTGAGAAACATTTATTACTCATTTATGAATTTTGATTATTATGCATTTATTATAATATGAATATTTATTATTATGAATTTATTATAATATGATTGTGGTTATTTACCTCATTTATGAGATTAGATGTTTGAGAATATTAAATGTTTGTATGATGACGTGCTAGGAATCAGTAAATGTGCACAATTTTTGTTCTCTTTGACATAAAATCCAAGAATATGGAATTAGACCTTCTAGTTGGGTTGATGATGGTAAGATTGCTAGATGAATGTGATAATATTGATCTTTGTCATGATATCCTGAGGTAGCACTAATGGGTAAATCTTGATTGTTGATCTTTCTAGATTAACCCTAGTAAATTCATTTGTTGGCTAAATAGACAGACATTTGGTAGAATGTTTGTTTGTGCTATCAAGTCTATTGGTTTTTGTGCATGATGCCATTGATGACATATCTTTAGGTGTTGATCTCCTAAATTGATCATTAGTGAGGTTTACATATAGTCGTTGAACTCTTTTGTAGATTACTCTTAAGAAGAATGAAAATTTTATATTCAAAATGGAAGGTGTGGCATTCAAACTTCTGGCTCTCTCTAGGGCTATTTATAAAGATTGGAGTCGAAACTCCTCCTCAAGCTGAATGATCGACCAATAATCTATTTGTGGGCCTAAGGTCATGTCACATCTCTTGTTGGGTCGATGCCCTGTCATTCTGCGTAAGATCTTCTATTTTGAATATAAAGTAGCTCTACTATGGTAAGAAAATTATCCCCACAAGGAAAGTAAATATTCATCCTAGCATGATTGAGTGATCTCCTTATGATCAACCCTTATAAATACCAATGTATTCCTTCGTTCTATTCAATTCTCAATACTCATTTGAAACATTTTTTTATCTAACTTTATCATCGAAGTTTCTTCCCCCGACACCAAGAGATTTTGTTTGGTAGGACAAATGTCACGAATCAAGTTTTGGCTATCACGATTGCAGTTGGACACACAACAACGGCCTTCCCCCAACATCAGAAACTCATCACCCAACACACTACCCCCACCGACCTATCCCATAGAACTGCTCTCACATCTCCCGCACTTGCCCCATCCCGCACAACATCATATACTCTAATATTTCTATTCATTTATCTATTTAAATATAGGGTCAAACTTTAATAGAGAATAGTGTAAAAAAAGTAAGAGTGCAAGTTCAACTGAGACGAGGGAGTGATCTATATAGTCTTGGCAAAAAGAGGGGAAAAAAAGTAAAAGTGTAATTTGTTATGAATAAAGAAATGCTCATTAGCAATAACCTAGATTTGTGATAATTAATTATTTCACTATTCATTTACCTTAGGGGAATACTCTGTAAATACCACTCTTTTTCTCCTATAAATACCCTCTCTTTTTCTCCTATAAATACCCCTAAGAGGATGAAGAAAATTACACCTCTCATTCTCACTTTCTTACTTCATCTCATCCTTATCTTTTCTCTTCATCTTATTCTCCATTCTCTCCTTCTTATTTTCTATATCAAATTTCTTATCACTTCCTTAATTAATTAGTGCAAAGTTAGTGAAATTACAACACGTTATCAGCACGATCACTTTCCGCCTTCATCAAATAAGTTTATAGCACGGGTATAATAAACCGTGCACTAAAAATTTTATGATTGTCATTATGCACTAAAACTTTTATGATTGTCATTATGCACTAAAAGTTTAATGATTGTTATTATTGTTTCATAACATCATATTACTATATACAGGAACTTGCCACCTTATGGTAATGTGATGTGATTTATAATAACTAACTTTCTAATTTTCTAACTACATAACACCATATTTACATACACATGAGGCTCTGCCACTTTGCAGTAAATTGGTGTGATCGGCATCTAACCAATATTTAACTGCTTCATTTTAATATTTCTATGATTAATTATGTCTCTAATATCTTTGTCTATTTTATTTGATGACATTACATTGATAATCTACTCTTAACATTTAACTACAATTAATTAATATAAAAGGCTATATTTTACACTATAAATACGAAGACACCCAATGATACAAAAAACACATTTTCTCTTCTTCCTCAATTTTTTCCTTCACTCTCAATTCACTAAATTTGCTGATAAAATGTCTAGACTAATATTAGTCATTGATGTTGTAATTATTTTTGTATTACTTGTTAGTATTCTCACCGTAGATATTTTTCCAGAAGAATTTTGCTCTTCTTTACTAATATTCAGGATCCTGTATTTCTCTTTATTTATTACAATCATTATAGACTTTTGTATTTTGTATTAAATTTAATGAATAATTTTATTTTCCCTATTAGTTACCATCATGTCAAATCTTGTGAAACTCGAATTCAGTCCACTTGAATTCAGTGGAAACAACTATATGCCATGGATTCTAGACATCGAATCTCTATTAGTGTTGTCTTATCATCTTTTCAGTTTTATTCGTTGATCAACTGTAGTAGAGTTAAAGAAGGAATAGAGAAATGATAAGAAACTAATCATTTTTCTGATTGATGTGTAACATTCAGTTCTTTTTATTATGTGAATATTACTTGTATTTAGAATAGATTTCATTTTTCCTTTTCTATATAGGTTTTTGTACTTGTATATAGTGTAACTCGGATCTAAAATACAATCACAAGATTACACCCTTATTTTCTACGAGTTGATCTTCATTAAGTTTGATGGAACCAATTACACTATTTTGGCATATTCTACCATTTACTAATTATTTATTGAGTCTGAAAGCATATTTTAAAGTTAAAAAACTTATCATTTAAAGGAATCAATAGAAAGAAATTGAATACATGATCAGGAATAGAGAATAAATCATCATAATCAACTTACAAACAAAGAACCAAGGACAAGATAAAGACGTGAAGGATTCGATTACGTGGAGCGCAAGATTCACTAAACCTCGTATTAAAATAAACTCATGAGTTGACGATCAGGACAATATCATACGATTACAGCTAAAGTTGCTTTAATTAAAAGAAGATTAGACAACGCAATAATAAATCCCCTCCTAGCTACGTAATTTAGGAGAAAATCTGAGTTTTAATATCTCCCAAAACCAATCTTCAGCATCCTAAAGATTCCTTTAGGAGCCACACGAGTAGTGTTTGTAGACAAGAATATTTTGATCTGGTGTAGAAGATTTGACTTTCTCCTACTTTGCCACACCCCACTAACAATATCAGCATCCATCCTTCATTTCCTTCTGAAAATAATTTCACTCGTAAAATGCATTTATAACCCCGAATTCTTTATTTAGTGCTCATATATTTTTAAATTTTTGAAAGTGCACATATATCTCTTTTAGTTTTTTAAAAGTGCAAACATAACCCTTCCATTTTTTCAAAAGTGCACATATACCCCTATACCCGAAGATCGACATTTGAAAAACTGAGGGGTATATATGCACAAATAAGGAAATGGGGGTATATGTGCACTTTTGAAACACTGAGAGGTATATGTGCACTATGCAAGGAACTGGGGTATAAATGCACTTTACTCTAATTTCACATTCACTTTGAGCATCCTCTAAGCATTGAAGGTGGGGATGATTATGGATCTAGAACCCGATCCAGAATCTCAAGGTTTAGACTCATTGGGTTGGGTATTGGTAAAAAAAAGTCATATCGTGTTTGGATTCCGGTCCGGGTTGATCTAGAATTAAAAAAATAGGTATGGATTAGGGTCTAAAATATTAAGATCCAGACATGACCCATGTAACTTTAATTATATATAATTTTACCCTAATTTCTAATTAACTTTCATATTATCTATGTATTTATATTTTCAATTTAACAAGTATTATGGGTTTTTTCCTTGAAGAACTCACTCAGGTGTATATTGAACTTGAATTATTGGTATTTAGGATAAGAAAAAGTCTCTGGAAAGACGACAAGTCTATAAGGTTATGGACAGTCCTTAAATGCTGTAATTTTAAAAATAATAATTAAATATTGTATTTCAAAAGTTAAAACAAGTAATAATGTGTATTTGAATGTGAAATAAAAAATATATATAATATAATGAATTTATTAAGTAATTTAACAAATGCAGTGTGTACGTAAAGAAAATACAGTGGATTGTAACCTTATGGACATGCCGACTATCAGGAGACCCACTCTTAGGATAATATACGTTTTATTTAATGGGGGGGGGAAATTTAGACCCATTTAGATCCGTTTTGGACTCAATGTCCGTTAGGCCCATCGGGTTTGGATTTGGGTATCAGTTTAAAAATTTATGACTCAGCGAGTTCAGATCGGATTTGGGTCTAACTAAATCATTTTAGCATTATTTTTGGATCTTATTAGACCCGACCCAGATTCGACTCGTGATCATTCCTAATTGAAGGATCAAGGAATGTGTTTGGTGAGATTTATAAGCTATTTATTTGTATTTTAAGGAGTTTAATTTATATGTTTGGTAAATTTTTAAAAAAGTGAATTGGTTTAACAATAAAATTATTTTTTTGAGGGAGAGGGAGGGGGTAGGGGTGGAGGGTCACTTAGTCTTCTCTTTCTTTGAAATAAGTATAACTTAACTTATAACTCCATTGAAGGCAATTACAGTCAGAATAGTTTTGTAAGTTTTGCTTTATTTATAACCGAAGTAAATATTAAATGTTTGATAAATTGTTTAAAAAGTATTTTCTTTAAAAAGTAGTAATTAAACATATTTAGGAAAAAATAGAAAGTAATTTCTCTCTAATTTTTACAATAAGTCAGAAAAACAAAAGATTATTTCCCTCTATTTTTACAATAAGTTAAAATTCACTAAAAGAATCTTGCAGTAGTGACATTTTTTTGAAATATTAGCAATATTTAAAGGCATCACTACAATTAGTAGTAACGTTTGTGGAAGTGTCTCTATTCAACGTATCACTAAAATATCGTGACGCGTTAAAGTGTCTAAATATTTATGTGATGTGTTGATATATATGTAGAAGTGTCAATAAATTTTGTAACATGAACTTATGTAGTAGTTTGATTTAGTGGCATATACTCGTGTCGGTAAAATTTAGTGACACCTAAAGGCAAAATAAAATTTCTGAAACTTCTTTGGCTATTTCCAAAAATTAATACGTCACTACTAGAGTCTTTTTCTATAATGATTTTTACTAAAAAAAAATTCAATCAAGCCCCACCTATATATTCTCGACTTTTTTAATACTCCCTCCGTCCTACCTCAAATAGCAAGGAAATTTTTTCATGGTTATCAAGAAACATGTTTGACCGTTTAACTACGTATAATAACGGTAAATAAAAATTTAATATTTAGAAACTACTAGTTACGATGAATCCAACCATATAATATATGATAATATATTTATTTATATAAATATATATATATATATATATTCAAATATGTGATCAAAATTAGACAGTAAATAGTGATATAAAGTGAATTGTTTAATCTGGGAAAGAGGGAGTAAGTATTTTCAAATTTTGAAAAACATATGCTAAGAAGGTGAATCGTGGGGGGACACAATATTAGGAACATATAATAGCACTCAAAGTTTCATGTTAGATTGACTAACGGTTAGATTAGTCATGAAAAACTTATTTCAATACATTTTAGAGTCCAATTATGATTATTTATACATTATAATGATTTATAAAAAGTTTTACATAATTACAGGAACCTCGTTAAAAAATTGAAAAAGTCTATAATGCCCTCAACTTTTTATTAGACTACCCTTAAACTTTACATTATTTTTTTAAAAAAAAACCTTTAATACCCCTTCAACTCATTATTACCCAAACCAATATTTCATTTCACCCACCAAAATATACTTTTCCTAAGTTCAAGTGCTAAAAATAAACAAGTCGATATAAGTATACTGAAGGAAGTTTTTTTTTTGTTGAAAAATTACGTACAAGCAACCAAATTACATATTAACATCATAATCTATGACCTAACTAGGAGACACCACCATTGAATCTATTTCAATCTCAGTAGAGTATGAAACTTCATCCATTTGAATAGCTATAGAGACGTCCTACTGAGAACATACACTCAAACGTTGCACCACCAATGAACCGCCGCCCGGAACCACCACGATCTCACCATCATCGACCACTTGCAGGTTGGGAAACCACAGGGGGAATCACAAACAAGGTCCCTTGAAGCTGGATAATCCTTTTAAGAAATTGCTCTAATATTCACACTTCTTGATGGGAGTTTGTTTTGAACTCCGAACCTCTCAATTATACAAAGTGTGTTTACCACTAAACCAGACCGATTCACTAGGTAATACTTCATTTCAAAGATTAGTACTTCATTTCAAGTAAAAATAAAGCCATACTCGTATGATTCGAAGACAAGTCAAAAATGTTTTTTCTTAATTACCTAATGACCTTCTACTTCCTCCAGTTCAAAACACGCCCTTGCCTACAAGAACATATTGCCGACAATGTCCATGTTTCTCAATAATGTTGGACAAACTATCACCATCCTGTAATTCAGACAGCAATAAAAATTACTCAGTTCACGCTTTATATCAAATATCGAATTCTTTTTTCTAGGCGTCGGCACCGCCTTAGTTAACCCTAGATCCACTACAACTAGCTAGCTAGTGTGCACAAAATCAAAATGCGCGTTTGATTTTGGAAGAGTCCAAATTACCGTACTCATTCATCTGATGTACAGACTTACAGTTGACTGAAGATGAAACTTTTTATTTGTGAAAGGGACAAAAGAGAGGAGAAAACAGTCAACCGATAGAAGGGTACGTACCCTACAAATCAAAAGCCCCTAAATTAGGAAAACACCTAGCCACTATTGTACAGACTACCAATTGAGACAGCCAAAACCATAAAAAGATATTCAATTCATTTCGGTCGAATTTGCCCATTCTTTTATCAACTTTTTAAATACACATTTGATCATAAATTTCAAGTAATAGCATATAAACACAAATATTGTCATGTGAGATGTTACTGTTAGATATTTTGCCTGATGTATTTTCTAAATATTAAATTTTAACACATCGTGAGTATAAATAACTAAAGTTATAGGTGGTCAAACATGACCTGAGAAACTTAACAAAAAAATGTACAGATTCGTATGGGGTGGAGGGAGTAGCTCGTCCAATGCTTTCACTCAGATTCGGTTGGGACGGAGGAAATAGCTCCTCCAATGCTTTCACTCAGAATCGATCAGGTACGCATAATGCTAATGGGCTTCAGGGTATTGGCACCATCAAATATTTACCCTCCCAACACTTGTCAAATGCCCCTTTTCTAAAGATTGCCCTTTCCATTTTTAGGTCAACTATTCTCATTGCCCCTTCATAGCTATCGAATGTTCATCAATACATGCGGTCAAGAAGCATGGAGTACAATATGTCTGGATTCATTTGATAAATCAGGCATCAATGGCAGTGTTGATCAGTCATGTGAGCGAAAAGTTAATGCATTTATCGGTCTGAACTTCTGTGAAGAGATAATTAACTAGCACTATCAGTTTATCGGTTTTGACTCTTTGATTTGGATTAGAAATATATACTTCAAATTAAATTCAAGTTCAAAGGATAAATAAACACTTTAACTTCAGTTATTATCAAAAAAAATTGAAGTCAAAATTTATCTTTTAACTCTAATTACTTAAAATCGTGGTAGAAAAGGTAAAAATGATCGAAATCTACACTTAGAACTGATGCCAGGATGTTTTTTGCACGACATGGTAGTTTCTATAAGCCTACCGACACTGGTTGGGATTCAAGAGTCAGCTGAATTTTACTCATACTGACTGTCGATTGGTTGGGATTCAAGAGTCAGCTGAATTTTACTCATACTGACTGTCGATGTAGATAAATTTTAAGCTCAAAAACCGGAAAAGAAAAAAAACTCTTCCGAAAAAACCCTTTCGAAATTGGCCCCTAGGAGTATGTCATGTATATTTTTGGGGTAAAGTTCACAGTACAAGAGTTATCGATGTCTTGATCCTCTCACAAAGAAGGAGTACATCACTCGTCATACTCGGTTTGATGAGTCATTTTTTCACAGCAGCTAACAGTATTCATACATCTAACAGTATAATGGATCAATGTATCTAACAGTATTCATGCAATCCGATTCCACAGCAGCTAGATTAAAATCCTCCTTTAGTGATAAACTAATGGCCAAATGTATACTAATCAACTCAGCCTGAAGAGGTGATGTAGCATTTCTTTTCATAAAAAAGGCATCAATCACCTTACCTTTTTCATTCCTGAAAATCATTCCATGAGAAAACAATTCCCCAGATTTAAAGTTTGCATCTACATTACATTTTAAACCAAAAAGAGGAGGTTTCCATGTACATATTGTGACTTTGTTTTTTGGTTTAAAAAGCATAGCTGGAAGCAAACCACTGTTGCACCAGAAAGTATCACTTTGGAGCAGAAAAAATATAGAAAATGAAATGCTTGACAGCAGAGATTATGGAGTCAGTGGAAGCCTGCGCACTGTCATAGATGAAGCCATTTTTTGTCTTCCACAACTCCCAGAAATTGGACAAACCAAGGATTAAAATTATGTTATAATGGATCTTAGATATGGCTGGATTATTAATAGAGAAAGACATCCCATATAGAGCTAAAATTCTGGGGATTAATAGCCATAATAGAATGAATTTTACTCCATATTTCCATAGAAAAAGAACAGTCATTATAGAAATGTTCCAAGGAATCTGCCTCATTGCATTTCCAGCATTTAGATGGAAGGTTGAAGCCAAATTTGATCAGAATATCATCAAAAGGAAGGAGACTACTCTTAATTCTCCAGATGAAGAAGGAGACCTTACCAGGTATTTTCTTTTTCCAAATCTTTTGCAGAGATGGTCTTGTGTTCCTTGAATCTCTAAGCATGTTATAAGTGGCTTTGATGGAGAAATTACCATCAGTTGTAGCTGTCCAAACCATCCTATCTTTGTAATTATGGTTGAGTTTGATTCCCTGCAAAAAAAGAGATGATAATGGCAGCCAAGTAAGGCTCCAAATTGGGGATTAGCTGCTCCTTATTTTCTATTACCTTAGCAAGTGCCTAATCAGGGAAAGAGATTGAAAGAATAGGCAATCTATAGTACAGAGCCCATTCCCCTTACCAATTTCCATTCCAAAAACTGCACTCACCATTTCCAGGGATAATTTTTGAGTTGCTAATACATAACTGTGTCACAGAGCATATTCTCTTCCAGAGAGAGCGTGATTTTGAAGAGTCGGGAAGAGACCACATAAAATTAGTCCAGATTGTTTCATTTAATTGCATTTCCACCACAATTTACAAGAGAAAGCTTTTATAAATTTATAGATATTTCTGACTCCTAAACCATTTTCATATGTTGGATAAGAAATCTTAGTCCAAGATCTCCACACTCTTTTGTTTCCACATTTAGTTGAGCCCCACAGAAAAGGTGATATTTTACTCTCTAACCTGTTAATTACCTTTTTAGGTGGCTTTATAGTAGCAAAAATGTGGACAGGAAAGATAAAATGCATGTTTTTATTAGGGTTAGTTTACCTGCCTGAGATAGCCATTTATTTTTTTCAATTATTTAACCTCACATCAAAAACTTCTAGAAGTTCATTAAATATAGAGGACCTAATCCTGCCGGAACTCCTAGATATTTAAAAGGGATTGCTCCATTTTTCATACCTAAGATAGATCTAACCTTTCTATGATGTGCACTATCAGCCATATTTCCAACAAAATATTCACTTTTGTGATAGTTTATAAGCTGGTCGGATGCTATCTGATATGCATCTAGAAATTTTCTAATTCCCTTAATATTTTTCTCCCCTCCCCTCAGAAACATAGCATTGTCATCAGCATACAACATATGTGTTACCTTAATGGCATTTGTTGTACATAAATAATACTGCAAATAACCATTATGGAAATATGATTTAAGAGAAGGATTCAGTAAGAATGTTATACAAAAAAGGGACAAAGGGTCCCGTTGTTTGATTCCCCTAGAGGCCTTAAAGAATCCTTGGGGAACACCATTGAATAAAACAGAAAATGAAGCAGATACTATGTTAGATAAAATAAGCTTAACAAATTATTTGGAGAAACCAAAGTTTAGGAGAATAGAGTTTAAAAATCCCCAGGAAACCATATCAAAAGCTTTGTGTATGTCCAATTTTAATATTAGGTTTTGGTTATCACACTTAGTATTCAGAAATCTGACCATTTGCTGCATTTGGATAATATTATCTGCAATATCTCTATTTTGCATGAAGGCAGTTTGCTCTTTTGAGATAATATCATTCATAAGAGGTCTTAATCTTTCCATTAAAAGTTTAGAGAAGATTTTATTTAAAAAATTGGAGAGACTTATTGGCCTATAATCTGAAAAAGATTCAGGTGTTGGTTTTTTTGGGATTAGGGTGATCCATGTGGCTGAAATGGATTGTGGAATAGAGAGCCTCTAAGAAAGTGATTAACAACTTCTAAAAGATCAAGTTTTATAGTATCCCAAGCAAAAGCGTAAAATTTTGCTGGGAATCCATCTGGCCCAGGAGCACTGTCTTGGTTAGATTGGAAAACTACCTCTCTAATCTCTTCTAAGTTTGAGAGCTGTAGCAGAATTCTGTTGAACTCAGGGGAGATTGAGTTAGGAATATTGTAGAGGAAGGAGTTAAGGTATGAGGCTGGGAGATCTAACTGAGATTGAGTTAGAAGGTTGTGGAAAAAGGAGACTCCTTCTTGAGCTATGTCAGACTAGTTGTTAGCCATACACCTGTAATACTTTTAACTTTAGTTATCATGGTTCTAGAGTTTTTCTCCTTATGTACCATATGGAAGAACTTGGTGTTTTCATCACCAAGTTTTAGCCATTTGACCTTTGATTTCTGCTGCCAAAAAATAGAATCTTCTTTTAATGCCCTAAGTAATAGTGCCTTAGCTCTACTCAATTCAATATGATTATGCTCATTATCTGCCAGAAGTAGGTCATTTTCAGCCTGGTTCACTTGATTTTCAGCCTTCAAGATGTTATCATTTATATTCCCAAAAGATGTTGTATTCCATTGTTTGAGGCACTTTTTAATTCTCCTCAGTTTGCAACTGAAAAGTTCCATTCCATTAAGTTGACAAGGAAGATTCCAGTTTTGTTGGATTAGATGTCTTAGTTCATTTTCCCTATTTAGCCACATTAATTGGAATCTAAATGGTTTTGGCAAACTAATTTGAGATGATTGTATGGATAGCATCATAGGAGCATGATCAGAGCATGTCCTATTTAAAATCTGAATAGAGCTGTTGGGATATAATTGACTCCATTCTTGGGTGCAAAGGCCTCTATCCAACCTTTTGTAAACCCTACCAGTAATCCTATTGTTTGACCAAGTAAATTGTGCACCTACAGTATTAATATGGAGTAAGTTAAGTGTTTCAATTACCTCATTAAAATCATTTATGCTGTCAGGGTTAGGTGTACTACTACCTTTATATTCAGCTTGTGATGTTATAACATTAAAATCTCCAATTAGAAGCTTAGGAGCTTGTGGTAAATCTAAGATATTCAGCCATAATTGTCTTCGTAAAGATCTCAGTGTCTTAGCATAGACAAAAACAGCTAACCAAGGAGTATTTTTCCATTTGTAAACTATCTCCATGACTAAACACTGAGAATACTGAGAATGGAAAGTGCATGACATATTATCATTCCACATTAACCAGATTTTCTGGTTGTCAGCACACCTGTGATTCTTCAAACCTAGTTTCATTTTCAGGTTGAGGATTTCTTTATTATCATGCATTGGTTCAATTGAGCATAAAAGAGATATCCTATGTCTCATAATTAGATATTTGATCCTGGGGATGGATTTGTTATAACCTCTGTTGTTCCAAACCAGACAATTAGTAATGATGTTGTGCTTAATCATGAAATTGAATTGATTTATTCCTATTAGCTGATCTAAGGATCATATTAAGGCCAGTAAAGTAGTTTTTCATTTTAGAACCAGATACTTTTTTTATTCTTGGACTTTACAGATTTTGCATACATTGGAGGAGTAGAAGCTTGCTGACCTTGTTTTACCTGATTAGAGTTTGTGGCATTTTCTGCATCTTCCAGATCTAAGATGCCCTCAGAGTTGTAGGAGGAGTAGTCAGAAGGAGATTCTTCCATCATTTCCTCTCCTAATGCTTCCTTGCCATGTCTTTTAGTAGCTAATTCATCCTCATTATGTAAGTCTTGCAAAAAAAAGAGCCTATTAGTTGAAACAGGTTCCTCATAAGGTATAAGAGCAAGAGCAGTGTAGTTTTTGAAGTAAAATTAGGAGAGAGATCATCCTTATAGTGGTAGCTGAGGATATTATATTTTATATTGGCTATCAAGTTTGCCTTCTCTTGTGAGATAAGAACATATTCTGGATATTGAGGGACATCATGTACAAAATAATGACAATCTGGATATTCAGGTACATCTTGTGCACCTTCATAGAACTGGTTCTTCTCAAAGTTCTGACTTCTAAGATCATAGTCCTTCTCTAGTAGAGTTAAACCTGATGAACTGGCAATGCTACAACTCTCTTTTCTTTTCCATACTTCCATTGTTTTTGCAGAACCGTTGTTGCTCCTTTTTGGTGAACCATTTGAGAAGGTTTGAGGCCTAATCCTGGAAGTGGTTTGAGGCTCAAGGGAGATGGTAGTAGCACTGTCTGAAGATTTATCACAATTTATGGCAGGAGTGGTTTGGGCTTTAAAGCTATATGGATCAGCTGAAAACTTACCCCCCCTAAGTTCCTTCTACAATCAGTGTCACAGTGGCCTAGGTTAAAACATGTAAAACAGTAAGAAGGCCTGGATTCATAGACAATATTATACCACTTATTCTTAGCTATAGAGCCCAGTATAATCCTTTGTGGGAGGGGTTTCCCGAGTTCAAATTCAACACACATTCAGATTACTGAGGGTTTGGTTAGGTTCTTAGTTGGAGTATCAAATTGGATGAATTTTCCAATTGAGTTCCCTATTTCCTTAAGCACAGATGGATTGAAGTAATGGGTAGGGGGAATTCAATAGTAAGCCATATTGGAACAAACAGTGGTTCTTCATCAGGATAACAATCAACTGGCCATTTAAGCACACGCATATAATGAGATCTAAAGTACCATACCGGTCTGCTCCAAACCTTTTATTTGTCGCTTTCCTGGTTAAAAGTAATGCGCGTGTGTCTTGAGTCCATCGCTGTGATCTGAAAGTTAGCCAGTAGACCTATCCTTGTCATCTCCTTTTTGATAAAATCAAGTGTCGGTCGACCCCTTGAAAATTTTCTAATGAGCGTGTGATTGAAAAGAATTGCAATTTCTTCAATCTCATCCTGGGGGAAGGTGCTGGCCGATTCTCCCTTGTATTGGAGTAGGGGGTGGAGTTGGACGGAGTCGAGAATTGAAGCAGAGAGGTTATTGGTGTTTCTGGGGTGCATGACAGAATGGAGGTATGTGAGCATACTCTCGCCATATGGCGGAGCCGCCATCTCAGATTAGTTTTGGTGGAATTCCGGTGAAGCAGTTGGTTGAAAGTAGCCGTTATCGGCAGAGTGTAAGGTGTCAGAATCCATTATTTACAGTAGATAGGTTTTAGAGAGAGAAGGCATTAGGGCAGTGGAAGATTTAGAAAATAGATTGAGGGTAAAAATAGTATGTTAGAAAATAAAATATAGGGAAAATATATTAAGGAAACTTTAATCACAGTATAAATAACATAATTTCTTATAATTTTACAATATTTCTTTTAAAAAATCCATATTTCGATAAAATTTGATAATTCTTTCTTTAAGAACTCAATAAGATATTCTTTTTTTTTGGATGAATGCAAAAAAAAAAGACAAACATGATTTAAAATACGAATATTTCATTACATTTCACAATATAAGGACATTATTAAGTGGTATATAATGTGGAGAAAGTCTCAGGAAAGACAGTCTTTCTATTAGCTTATGGACAGTCCACAGTGATTTATACCTTAAATGTTGTAACTTTTTTTATAAAATTTAAATATTTTATTTTAAAAGTTAAAACAAGTACTAATATGTATTTGAATGTGAAATTATAAAAATATAATTTAAAAAATATTTTCAAAATTTCTATGAATAGTATGTAATTTAACAAATGATGTATATAAAGTAAAAAAATATGTGGACTGTCCATAAACTTATGGACAGGTTTCTAGTCAGGAGACCCACTATATTTAGATTTCTCCTATCAATAATTTTCTTGCAAATTATCCTGAAAAAATTGATTAAAACAAAAAGGTACAAAATGACTCTTAAGCCAATCACATGAGTATTTTATTTTATGATGATGAATGAATAGAAGGATAATTTGTAATTTTTTTATATTTATAAACATAAAAAATCATTTAGTAGTTGAAATAGAAGATAAAGTTAAAAGTTTTAAAAATTAATACTTATATGAAATCTAAAATTTATGACATTGATTGAAATGGGTGAGTGAAAAGTTGTACAATCAATAAACTTATTTAGTATTGCGGCTAAAACTTTACATATAAGTACTAGGAATACATGTAAAATAATATTTAAAAAAATATAAAAAAATAAATTAGAAATGATCCCTCCGTCCCACCTCTATTTGCAGATCGATCATTATAACACTGTTCAAGAAACACGTTTGCCCGTTAATATGTTTACCTACATATTATAATAGCATATAAAAAGTTGATATTTGAAAATTACTTGTTACGACGAATTCAATAATATGATATAATTAGTATGATAATATTGTTGTTTATATATATATATATATATTCAAATATGTTGTCAACCATTGATAGTGAATAATATTTTAAAAAATAAGGGTACAAATAGGGTTCGGACGGAAGGAGTGCCAATTGGGGCACGTGTCCCCACCATATATTCGCCATTGGTGGTGTTTGGTAGGGTTTGTAAAATTTAATATGCTTAAGGGCACACATTCATTTTGATTGATTACAAAAATGAAAAGTGTGCAGATTTGTTTGGGACATACGAATAATGAAAGTGTGCATTTCGGCTAGACGGAGGGAGTAGATGATTTGACAAAGCCGGGGGCCATATTTTTATTTTATATAATTAGTTTCCGATATCAGTTCTAACATCGGAACTAGCTCTTGTAAAAAAAATTGGAACCGTATCGTACCACAGACGGTGCTTGAAAACTATCGTGAAAGGTGGTAAAAACCAACCTTTGTTGGCCAATTTCTTCACTAGTGGGACTTTTTGGAGTACATACCTACAACATGATTTTTACGCGAAACTGAAGAATATATTTTTCCGGTTCATATATTAATAGATCAAGATGGTTTCATGTGAGGCAGTTTAAACTTTTGGCAGAGGTCTTCATGTAATTCTAACTCTATTCTAACTCAAGGGACATATCTCTAATAATTTTATAGGAACCTATCTGTAGAAGATATTTTGTGAATATTCTTGTATATCTTGTATGCATTAATTAGAATCGTTTTCCAGTTGTGATTCTGTATATGTTGCTTACATATAGGCCTCTTGTGTCATTAATAAAACCACACATTCATATTTTACATGGTATCAGAGCTTAAATCCTGAGAACCCTGAAAATATTTCACATATATATATACCTCCATTGCCCTCGCCGCCGCCCTCTTTTCTCTGAGCGCCACTGGAGTGATCACCGCCGCTACCGCCACCGAGAAGCCAGTGCCGCCTCCACTGCTTCATCCGCTTTTCACTCACCGTCGCCACGCATCGCTCTCCTCATCTTCCGCCGATCTCACGCGCCACCGCGTCTTTTTTTATGAGCCATCACCACTGCCCCAAGGAGTCGTCAGATCCAGTTTTGATCGAAACCCTTGATGCAAAGAACGAGCAGCCCATCGTCATCGCCTCTTCATTCATCGCCACTGCTGATTCGCTGCCCTTCTCAGCTGATCCGCAGTTGACCGCCAATGTTGCCGATGTCCTCTGACGTGCCCTCCGTCAGCTACTCCTTGTTGATTAAAGTTCGGCTCCCTTCAAATTCGGCCGTCCGGACAAAAAACCCACTGTCTTGCCACCATCACACCCATACTATGTTCATCCGTCAGATCACACAGGTTTGGTTATTACTAATGTGATTTTGAAGGGTGATAATTACAATGATTGAAATACTGCTATTCGCAATGCTTTTAATTCTAGACGTAAGCTTGGTTTTCCTTATGGGTCTATTACCAAGCCTTTACCTGGTGAACCTTTAGATGATGATTGAAGTAGCTTAAATTATATGCTTATTGGTTGGATTGTCCAGACACTCGATCCATCTGTTCAGTCTGCTGTTACTTATTATAATTCAGTTAAAGAGCTGTGGGATGATCTCCATTAGCATTTCTCAGTTGGAAATGGCCCACGTATGTATTAGATTCAAGCTGACATTTACAACTGTAATCAGAATGGTCAGGTTGTTAATGCCTACTTTGGTCATTCCAAGAAGCTTTGGAATGATTTGCTTGCTTACTTGCATCCACGTACTTGTGTTGCTTGTATGGATGCAACTATTGTTTAGGTTGAACATGAGATAGACATGGTTCATCAATTTCTGATTGGTTTGGACAATGGTTATGCCACTCTTCGATCTTACATTCTTTCACAAGATCCCTTGCCTACACTTGACCTTGTTTCTCAGGAGGAGCGTCAGAAGACAGTCATCTCAGCCCGTGACTCTGTTACTTTAGGAGACACTATGGCTTTTGCTGCCCATCGTCAGATGAATTCCTCCGGTCCGAAGTCAACCGCCGCTGCCCTGTGAGGTCCCCTTACTGTCACCGTTCATCCTTAGAGTCTTCTTTAAGGGTCATGATGTTACTACATGTTTTCGTATCATTGGCTATCTGGAGTGGTTCACAGAGAATCGACCCCTTGCATCAGGTCTGAAGGCTGCCGGAAATCCCAAGACCTGCACCGCACCTGGTGCACCGTTTGTCGAAGCCACCCAGCCAGCGACCGCGGCCACTACTTCTCCAGCGAGAGCCTTCGCCGCCGTGGTACCGATTCCGATCGGTCTGCCTTCAGCCTGGCTCTTTTCAAAGAGCAATGGAGTACCGTTTTAAACACATTCTCTAAGTTTAATTCCTGTGACCAAATGTCAGGTAAGCATACTTTACCTTGGATTCTTGATACCGGTGCTTCCTACCATATGACCGGCGACAAGAGTCTTCTTTATGATGTTGACCATGATGCAAATGTTGATGTTATTCTACCAAATGGATCTGTTTCTACTGCTGTTGAACATGGAGAACTTCGATCTTGAGACATTTTTGTTGATCATGTCTTATTTATTCTGGCATTATGATGTAATTTATATTTGTTTGGCAAGTTAACTGCTGCTTTAAAATGTCTAGTTTTACTTTACGAAAAATTGTGTATATCACGGGATATTAGCACGAAGACAGTGATTGGTACGGGTGAACAGCGAGAAGGGGTTTATTGGTTGCACAGATTGGGAGTTTCGCAATCTACACAGCTGTCGTCCTTGTCCGTTGCTTCTTTAGTGTCTTTGTCTGCTTTATGACATCGGCATTTTGGGCATCCGTCCACTTCGGTGTTGTCTTCTATCTTAGATATTTCTTTAAATACTAGTGATACTAATAAAATGGTTCCTTGCTCAGTTTGTCATGGAGCAAAGTAGTCTAGATATAGTTTCCCTATTAGTTCTGCGAAATCTAGTCATTTATTTGAACTTATATATTGTGATGTTTGGGGGACTTATGATTCACCTTCTAGTGGATCATTTCCATTTTTAACTATAGTTGACTATTATTCCCAAGATGTTTGGGTTTATTTACTAGTTTCTATGTCTCAAGTACCACTGAAGATGAAGGAGTTCTTTGCCCTTGTTCAAACACAGTTTTTACATTCTGTTCAACAGGTTTGAGGAGACAATGAAACAGAATTTGTGCCTCTCAGATTATTTTTTGCAGAAAAATGGGTTCGATTTGAGACATCCACAATCTAAACACCTCAACAAAATGGGCGGGAGGAACGCTAGCACATACACATTTTAAATGTTGTGCATGCTCTTCATTTCCAAGCTCATTTTCCTATCGACTTTTGGGGAGAATGGATCCTTACAGCTGCCTACCTGATCAATCGCACACCAACACCTGTGCTAGATGGCCGATCTCCTCATCAGCTTTTGTACAGTCGCGCACCATCCCACAGCCATCTCTGTGTGATTGGTTGCATGTGCTTTACATCTCAGCTTCCAAGTCCCCGGGATAATTTTACATCCAGAAGTCGGAAGTGCATCTTTCTTGCTATCCAGTTGATAAGAAATCCTGTTGTGTTTATGACTTGGATTCTCGTACTGTGTTTAACAGTCGGGATGTGATATTTTAGAAAGATCATTTTCCATTTGCACCAGTTTCCGGGAAGAAGCTGTATGTTGATTCTTTGCCATTACAATCACCTGTTTTTTATAACGACTTCATCCCAGAGCCAGCGCCAGATTCTGAGTCGCGGCCATAGCTGACACTGCCAGCTCGGACTATGGAGACACCGTCGCATATTGGTTAACGACCAGTTCACCCTGAGCTGCATCCGTCCACCGCCGATTGCCAACCATCACCGCTGGCTACATCACCCGACCAGCCATTGTTCGACATCCTGCATCTGTTTGCCGCTGAGCTGCCGTCCACTAACTAGTTTTCGTCCACCGACTAGTTGCTCACTATCGAGCTGTCTAAGCTATCGATAGAGTTAGTTTGGCATATCCATCCACCGAGCACTTATCCTCGTCAGCCTCAGATTAAATTTAAAAGACTACATCTGCACTGGTACTTGCTCGATAACCCCGTCTGATGATATCTCGTTGTCTACTACTGCATTATCCTCAGGTCTCGTTACCCTATTGCTGATTATATTTCCTATAATAATTTTTTGGTTTTGCATTCTAGATTTTTAGCTGCAGTTACAGACGCCGCAGATCCAGTTACTTATGCTGATGCTTCTCTCCATCCTCAATGGTGTGGTGCCATGTCCAACGAGATTGATGCACTCGTGCGGAATGATACTTAGGTTCTTGCTTATATTCCGCCTGGTAAAAAGTTCATTGGATGCAAGTGGGTTTATCAGACTAAGTTCAACTCTGATGGTTCTATTGAGCGTTACACGGCTCGTTTGGTTGTTCTTGGTAATCGTCAGATTGAGGGTACTGACTTTAGTGAGACATTTTCTCCTGTTGCCAAGAAGAGTTCAGTTCGTCTTTATTGCTACTATTTGTGGTTGGAATTTGCATCAGATTGATGTTCACAATGCATTTCTCCATGGTGATCTTGAGGAGGAGTTGTACATGCGTCTGTCTCCGAGCCACACTTTACCGGTACCTGGCTTGGTTTGCAAGCTTTGCAAATCTCTTTATGTTCTTCGACAAGCTTCGCGGAATTGGTTTGCAAATCTTGTTGTTGCTCTTCGCCTATTTGGCTTTGTTCAGAGTAAGGTAGAGTACTCTATGTTCTCTTATCTCCGTGATGGTGTGTCTCTTCATGTTCTGGTTTATGTTGATGATCTTATTATTGCTGGTTCATCTCCTGAGATGAGGGTTAAATTCAAGAAGTATTTGTGCTCCTGTTTTCATATGAAAGATCTTGGTGCTCTCAAGTATTTCTTGGGCATTGAGATTGCTCGTTGCCTTGATGGCATGTTTTTATCTCAGCGGAAATATGTTCTGGGTATTTTGTCAGACACTGGGTTATTGGCGGTGAAACCAAGTGATTTTCCTATGGAACAGCAACACAATTTGGCGAGGGATGATGGTCATTTTTCTTTGATGATTCGGTGCAGCATAGGAGTCTAGTTGGGAAGCTCATTTATCTTACCATCACTCGTCTGAAACTTAGCTATTCAGTTCATAACTTGGCTCAGTTTATGGAGAAGCCTCATTTGGCCATTGGCAGGCCGTCATGCGTGTGTTACACTATTTGAAGAGTCATCTTGGTCAAGGTCTATTTTTTTCAGCTAAGAGTTCGCTTCAGCTTACGGCTTCCTGTGATTCTGATTGGGCGGCTTGTCCTATTACTCAGAGATCTTTGACTAGTTATTTTGTGATGATTGGTGAGTCTCCAGTTTCTTGGAAGAGGAAGAAACAACCGATTGTTTCTCGTTCTTCGGCTGAATCTGAGTATTTAGCTAAGGAAGTTGCTTGTTGTGAGTTGTTAAGGTTCAAGTCTTTTCTTAGATTATTGGGTATTGCTCATTCTACTCTGATGCATCTTTATTGTGATAGTTAAGCAGCTCTTCATATTGCAACCAATCCAGTGTTCCATGAGAGGATAAGCACATTGAGATTGACTGTCATTTTGTTCATAATTTGGTTCTGTCTCGTGATGTGGTTATTATCATATTGGCACTTATAATCAGCCAACAGATTTTTTTTCCTAAGGCGCTTAGTCGACAGTCCTTTCAGACTTTACTTCGCAAGTTGGGCATTCGAGATCGTCATGCTCCAACTTGAGTAGGAGTGTAGAAGATATTTTGTAAATATTCTTGTATATCTTGATTTTGTTGCCTATATATGTGCCTCTTATGTCATAAATAAAATCACACATTCGTATTTTACACTATCGCTAATATATATATTTTTAGGGGTTTTTTCCATTTTCTCATCATTTTCCCGCAACCTGCAATCTACAAAAAATACAAAAAAATTAATAAAATATATATTTTTTAAGTGCAAAAAATCAATGTGATCATCAAAATGAAAATTATATACATCAGCTACAACTAGCATAACTTCAACGAAAAATCACAAAATATCACTAAACACTTGCAGAAAAAATATATAAAAATCAAATATAACATCAATATATATATAATCAAATAAAAAAATTAAAATTGAAAAACGCCGACTATAACTAACAAAACATCAACTAAAAATTATAAATATCATAAAAACGTCAGCAATCACCGACTAAAAATCATGAAAACATCAACAAGTCTTAGTTTATCAATTTTTTTTAAAAAACCACAAACATCAATCAATATCACCCAAAAGCTAAAAATATCAATCCATGTCACCCAAAATGAAAAGTGTCAAAATATGGGGAAAAAACTAAAAACAGCAACATAAAAGCTACGGTACCTCAAGAGTATAAATTATTCACTCTAAAAATCATAAAACATCAAAAATATTTTTTTAAAAAAACTACAAATATCAACCTATATCACCCAAAAGCTACAAACATCAATTCATAACACCTGAACCTCATTTGGAAAATGAAAAAAATCAATATAAGAGGGAAAAAAAGACACTACAAACATCAACTCCTATTACCGAAACCTCATCCGGAAAATGAAAAACATCGACATGAGAAAATTAAAAAAAACTGCAAATATCAATCCATGTCACCCAAAAAAAACTATGAAACATCAACCCATATCAATTAAACCTCACCCGAAAAATGAAAACATCAAAATAAGAGAAAAAGGTTACAAATATCAACAAAAATCTACAATGTCTCAAGAATAAAAATTCTTCCAAAAAATAAAGTAAAGGACCTAGTGGGATTTGAACCCGGGTCTCTAACCTCAAAACCTAGAGCAATAACCACAACACCAAAGATTCATATTGAACATACACTTAATCATATAATATTACATCTCAGCATCTACATCAAAAACATAAATTCTTAAAAATAAAGGTCATAGTAAAATTCGAACCCCGGACCTCTAATATCAGCAGCAAGATTACTAACCACTAGACCAAACAATCTTTGTTGCTAATAAGCTCAGTCATGTAAATATTAAACCTCAATAAGTACTTAAAAAATCATACATAATGTTAAACCTCACCTCTCATGAGGAGAATCTCAGCCGTCCGCCTTCACCGTCGCCGTCGCCAGGCCTGTGAATCTCACCCGCAGCGCCTTCTTCTTTATTGCAACGCCAACAACAGAGACGCCTGCAACTTCTTCTTCTTCTTCTTCATTCTTCTCCAATGTCGAATTTGAATTGAAACTCGACGTCGCTCGTAGTCACTCGACGTCACTTGTCTTTGCCTCACCGTCGTTCACAGTTACTCGTTGTCGCCGTTCGAATATGAAAACCCTAGCGCCTCCACTGCAAAGCTGCAATTTTTTTTTGCCATTCACCTCATCACTGTTCAACTAGTCGCAGCACTGTCGATCAGAATGCCCTCTGTCGTCGAAAACATCAATATATCAAGATCGTAGGTGCTCAGCTCCAGCAAAGTTTTGATCTCGATAACCACCGTAGAAGGAAAGGCAGAATCACGGTGGAAGAACGGTGACATTAGGCAGCGGAACGGTGGTATTAGGTGGTGTTGGATTAAGTGTTACAATAGTGTATTCCAATGAAACATAAAAATCACACTTGGATGATTGTGGTAAAAATGTTCTTGGATATCGATGTGAGTCGCGTTAACATACGCTTTCCTTAAAGAGTAATTTGACCTTATGACAGCCTTAGGTTACACGAATTCCCTTCGAGGATAAAACAATCGAGAATCCCTCATGTTCTAGGCTTGAATCGGGAAAATACTTTTGAGTAACTGTATTTTTTGTTATATGCTTGTCTGGGAAAATTATTAGTATTCCCGTGTTTTCTGTTTTCTGTGTTCCGTGTGTATATTTTCCACTCTCTTGTAACATGCAAGTGTACGCATATATATAGAACAAATGTCATGAAATGATGCAACTTGTCATCATTCTAAGAAAAGTAACGTAGTTAAAATTCTGAAACAATACATCTTTATCGTTCTTAATTCATCCTCATCCTCTAAATCAAGAATTTAGACACTACACATCATCACCATCAGAATATAACAAAGTTCAAAATGATATATCTGTCCACACTCCATAACAAGTTGTCTTAGTCATCGCCAACACAATTAATCCTTATCATATTAATTGTAAACTCGTTGATAGTTTATACAAGTGTACACTTAACACCTCTAAACTACGTCCCGAATTCACAACTACTCGAATCCAATTATACTTAAATACCCAGTGTTTATAAAACACCAACAATCCTCCCCATTTAATTATTTTCCTTGATTCGGAAAATCCAACAACCAAACCAAACAAGTGCATAAATGAAAATATATTGAAGATTGAATTTTCACTTTAGTGAATTACACATTCCAAATATTCGAGAATCGGGATGTCTCTAAAGATTGAACCCGTCAACCATTTCAACACTTGAAGATAATCCATCCACAAGTTCAAATAAAACTCAAAAGTTTAAAACCAACACTATACAAGCTATGTGTCCCTATCCATTCATGAGTTTATACAAAGTCAAGTCCGAGCTTATGGAAGCGGCTACACTTCACACATCATATAGGTGAATCTCTTTTATCGTACACCTACAAATGTACTTTGTTAAAGGATCCATTAAAAAGTTAAAACTTCAACCTAACTTCCATGCAGGTCCAAACATATTACCTTCGTGATATGAATTCATATGTTTCAATCTTAAACAATGGGCCTTCCACATTGAATTTTACTCTAATGTCTTATCAGAGCAAAATTGGGTATTCCATTATCAAATATTTAAACAAGATTTAAACCCATCCCGATCACCGACTTGTTTATCAAGTTTTATAACTAGTCACTTCGCCAAGTATTCCTCTAGATTGCGTTGATATCGTACAAAATCAACTGAAATCACATCATGAGTTATTAACTCATAAATCGGCATTATGCTTAATTGGCTTTTGGCTACCAAATTTCGTAACCATTCTGCCTTTACCAGTAGTTCTTTTTCTATTCCACCCTCTTTACCAGCAGATGAGGTTTCTACAAATTTCTGTATCAGCTCTTCCTTGCTATTTTTTATTTCAAATCTTTTTGAGTAAGGAATGGTTACCTGAATACTCTCGTTTCCTTTCATTTTTCAAGAGTCAACCCATCATATTACAAAATTCCAGAATACTATATTCTGATTCATTTTTCAAGAGTCAACACATCCGTATTACAAAAATCTAGGTTGTGTTCTGAATCATAGACATATAAATAAATTTAAAAATATATATTTTCGTCAGTTCATTTATTTGAAAATAAGAAAATTTTAGCATTTGTGCAAATACATAAAACATTCATCTTTACCCTTTACGTTTTACGGTAATAAACAAGGGCAACCATGCATTTCATTAAAAATTCCATCGTCATGATACCTTTTTAGGAATACACTGTCATGTATTTGATTAAAAAAATTCCATCATCGTCGTGATGCGTAAGCCGCCTGACAGTGCCAAAATCCTTTTAACCTTTATATTATTTTTATCAATGTTTCTAACTTTATTGCATGCATACTATTCTTTAATAAAGAAAGACTATATCCATGAGTTTCTTCATTTGTTTTGACGAAATATAACACAGTAATAAATAATTACGCCATTTAAATTGACAGCCAAAAATGTAATTGAACTAGTAAATTCTTAAAAACTTACCGAGATAATTCTGAAAGTTGAAAAATAACCGAGATGATTCTCAAATTTGTCAAGAGCATCGTACTTAATCCAATCCATACTTGCGCATCCTTCAAATTGTCACACACTACATCGTCCAATATTCTGTTGCATCTTCCAATATCCAATTCATGCATGCGTCACATGCAACACAAAACTCATCATCCAACACGTTCAAAATTACTCTTTAAGATTGTTGAAGTAAGTGTTGTAATATTGTATTCTAATGGAACATAAAATCACGCTTGGATATTGTGATAAAAAATTTCTTGGATATCGATGTGAGTCACGTTAACATATGCTTTCCTTAAAGAGTAATTCGACCCTATTACAGTTTTGGGTTACACGAATTCCCTTCGAGAATAAAATTAATCGAGAATCCCTCTTGTTCTAGGTTTGAATCAGGAGAATACTTTTGAGTAACTGTGCCCCTGGTGGGAATGGGACTACCAGTAGTGGCGGAGGAATTCTTGGGTTGGGGTGGGCTGGAGCTCACTCCACTCCGTCCCTCAGCATAGGTGTTCTTTCTAGCCTATCTATTTATTAATCCCTTCCAAGTCCATCCTATCTACAAATCTCGTCCTAGTGGTTTAGCTCGATTCCATTTCTGTCCACTGAAGAGCATGTGGGGAGAACGAATACTCGAGGGAAACCACACCCATGGTTATATGTATGTCTGGGAAAATTATTAGTTTTCCCGTGTTTTCCGTGTTCCGTGTCTATATTTTCACTCTCTTGTACCATGCATGCGTATGCATATATATAGAGAGCAAATGTCATGAATTGGTGCAACTTTTTATCATTCTACGAAAAGTTACAGAGGTAAAATTCTGAAACAATACATCTTTATCGTTCTTAATTCATCCTCATCCTTTCAATCAAGGATTTAGACTATACGCACCATCACCATCAGAATATAACAAACTCTGAAATGATATATCTTATTACACTCCAATACAAGTCGTGTTAGTCATTACCAACACAATTAATCCTTATCATATCAACTGTAAACTCGTAGATAGTTTATACAAGTGTGCACTCCATACCTCCAAACTTGTTTTAACGTCCCGAGTTCACAACTACTCAAATCCAATTATACTTGAATAGTCTGTGTTTATAAAACATTAACAGGTGACGGAACAACGACGGTTACAATTTTCCGATCAGAGGAGGAAAATTCCAATCAAAAAATTGAAAATCCAGATATTTTAGTGGTATTTATAGAATTTGATAATTGCATAGTAGGTCCCTAAGTTTTATCAGTATATTTTAAAAAAACATCATTGCAAATGAAACTTCTTATAATCGCACAATAAACTCTGGACTAAAGTTTAGACTGTCCAAAACAAGACCTTGTTTACTTCCTCCGTTTCTCTATTTGTGGCACACTTATCTCATTGGGATATTTTTTTTAAATGGGACACTTTTTCATTTTTGGCAAAATTCCTTCAATCCCACTCACTCATTCTACTCTTTACTTTCTACATTCAATTTCATCCACTCATTAATTTTCTTCACCTAAATCAAGGGTCTAAACTCTTAGTGAAATGGAGGGAGTAATAGTTTTAAAAATAATAATAAATAAGAGAGTAAAATGACACTAATTAAGGAACTTACTTTCATAGATGGAGAATGCTGAATGCGTTGATGCGGTGGCTCGACACGTACGTGATGGGAAATTGCTTGGTCCCGTCCTCAATGAGCACGAGTTTGTGCTTTTGCAAACAAAGTAAGTTTGTTTGGAGACGCTAAACCATTTATGGAAATTCTTCAGAAATGCATGATCACATGATGAGACACCATTTAGTTTCAGGGAGAATAAAATCTCACCACAATCTCCTCAAAGCGATTCTGCATTATACCATGTTCTTATCCCATTTCATCATTCACCCAAAAGAAAAAAGTTTCCCAAATAGATTTGTACCTTCCCTTCTAATTGATCGCATGAGAAATTACTCTATCACAAAGTGATTCCACAGATAATGCCCTTTCAGGATTTTGAGAAGTCTAAATGTTGTAGCTCACTCATTAGCTAGTAGCGATGCTAAATTCTGTAATTCTGAGTTTGTGGTTTACCGTCTCTGGGTTCCTTATGTCAAACGATATTGGACGTATTCCAATACCTTGAAATATATGAAATCTTTTCCTTTTCAAAAAAAAAAGTCACATGAGAAAAGTCTACTTTAAAAAGTATTTGGTGTTTGGAAAAAAAGTTCAATTTGCATCACCTTTCTTCATTATCTTTTTTATATAATAATGTATGCATGTTATTTTTCATTTGAGAAATATTATATGTGTTCAAGTAATTTATAGTTAAATTATAACAATGTGATTGTTTAATGGTGTATTCTACCTTTTGGAAAACTACTGCTAACATGGTTTTGGATCAATTGTATTTATTTCGTTATAATGCCTATCAAATATCTATATTTAATTGTGAAGACAGAGTTGAAATTAAATATTAAATTTACGGAGGTCGAATGTTGTTTTATCGGTTGAATTTTGACGACGTAATATAGTATATAGTAATCTAGTGATACGAAGTGAAATCTTGTTCAGTAAAAAATGAATTTATATTAGGTGTAGTTTGGATTGTAACCGTTTCTTTAAAAAAACATATTATAATACTATCTTACATGAATTTTTTGTTAAACAATATTTATGCCAAAGCTTGAAATTTTGTTATTCGATGGAAGTATACGAGGCCACTTGCACATACTCCCTTCGTTCATTAATGTTTAGCACACTTTTTAGCCCATTTTCTCAAGACATGTTTGATCACTAATAACTTTTGATTCATATGTTAATATCATGTAACATTTTAATATTTGAAAAGTACATGCTACGTATAATTCAACGATACCTTACATGATAATATTACTGCTTATATGTTACATGAAATTTATGATCAAACGTGATTTGAGAAAGTTGATTGAAAAGTCTGTCAAACTTAGATGAACGGGAGAGTAGTATATACAATATGTGATGTGTGATGATTGATGATCTGATTAAAAATGTTGGGTCGACGGATTTGTGTCCAATGCCGCAGATTGAGCATGCGCATGTTGTTTTAGGGCACAGCCGCAAGGCAATTGGAAGTGGTAATTGTGCTGATTTGTGGCTTGGGAGACTCATGTGTGGAGGTTTTAATTCGGGTAATCATGTTGGATTCATGTTGGAAATAGTTTGGCTTAAAATGTGTTAATTTTTATTTTTCGGATCGTGTCGGGTCGGGTCGGGTTGAAATATGTCCAAAAAAATTCGTGTGTTGGGATGGAACGTATCAGTTTTTCTTTCGTGTCAAGTCGGGTTATTTTTGGGTCGGATTACTAGCGCTTAATTACTCTTACTCGGGTTAGGTCGGGTTGGATTAATGTCGAGTTAGATCGAATTGGATTATATTTTGTTCAAGTTACTTTCGTCTCAATTTTTGTACTAAAATTTTGTTTGAGTTAGGTTGCTATCGGGTCGGATCAAGTCAGTTATTTTTTTATTGTGTTTCATATTAGATTCAGATATATCTCGGGTAAGTTCACATTGAATCAAGTCGAGTTGATTCTGGTTATGTTCCAATAATATTATTTTTCAATTACATTATCATCGGGTTTTATTTCATTATAACTTGTAATACTTAGTTATAAATTAGAGTTAAGTGCTAAAATGACACTGACTTTAGGCTGAAAGTGTCAATAAAACTCTGCAATCTCAGAAAGTGCCAAAATAACCTTTGACTCCGCTGACTCTTTAGTCAATGCTTGTTTGGGCTAATTCTGATCAAAAGATGATTTTCCACTTGCCTTGAAAAAATATAAAAGAATGAAAAAAAGAAAACCCATGTCTTCTTGTTTCTTTCTCAGTCGGCTGCCAATTCCTTCGATGCTGCTGATCTTTCTCATTCGAGGAGCGGGGGTGGCCGAGGCTGAGAGCAAGGTGGGGTTTCCTCCGTCGGGGCTGAGCGGGGTGGCCGGGGATGAGTGGGATGGGGTTTCCTCTTCCTGGGCTGAGGGGGTAGATGGGGCTGAGAGCGAGGTAGGATTTCCTCCGTCGGGTCTGAGCGGGGTGAGGTTTTCTCCGCCGGGG
>JAULKK010294859.1:982-23202 GCA_032355705.1 Rubia peregrina
ACCCTAATCGCTCTTAAGCGATCAAACATTTTCTCTTAAGAGATCAAACATTCACTCTTAAGCGATCGAGATATTCTCTCTTAAGCGATCAAACATTCACCCTTTAGCGAACAAACATTCGCTCTTACGCGATTAACATATTCCCCCTTAGGTGATCAAAGATTCGCTCTTAAGAGATCAAAATATTTTCTCTAAGTGATCAAACATTCTCCCGTGAGCGATTTAAAATTCACTCTTAACCGATCAAACATTTTTTCTTAACCGATCTAAACATTCTCTCTTAACCGATCAAGATATTCGCTCTCAAGTGATCGAGATATTTCCCTAAAGAAATTGAATTATTCAATCTGAAGCAATTGAGACATTTGATCTTAAGCGATCAAGCATTTTTAAATAACCAAACAGACTATTTTTTTAATATTTTGTTAATCAGAAAGCATTTTATGACACTGAAAAATAAAATAATAATAATAATAATCACTTCTTTTTATTCATATGATTGGATTTTTACAGAACATGAACTCAATGAGCAATTATTTCCTCCTAAATTTACGATGAGCAGTTGATGAACCTTAATCTATCAAATTTTAACTGGACCACTCTACATTTTCAGGCTTTAACCCAGTCGCAATTGTAAAAAGATGATTGATCTACCCTCTGAAGCCTTGGGGGTGTGATGGGCACATCGCTTTCGATTGGGTATTAAATCTTCAGAAGGTGATAAAGTCTCCTCGTCATCATAAATATGTATTGGCCGATCAACATTACTACCATAAGTTACTGTGGGAATCCTTCTGAAGTTCTCAATGATACGAACCGATGTTAGGGTCTCTCCCACAGGCTTAGCTTGAGTAGTTTTATTTGAAGGCTTAGCTATTCAAGAACTATCACCAGGATGAGATTCACCCTACTTACTGTTAGGTCGATGCTTAATTCTGGGCTAAGTTTTACCCTCCAAAAATCTCGTGGAATGTTTCCTCTTTGGAGGAATCACCTACGAAGAATTTTTCAATGAATTCCCCTTTGAGGAATTACCTTGGGACTAGAGACGTTTTAGCCACTCATGAGCGGTGTCATACACTGCGTAATAGGCAGTCTCCCAATCTAAACCCTTCATTAGTATATCTTATTCAATTTCATACAAAAACTTTGGTATATCTTTGATAAGACTCATATCGAGAACACCATGAGACAACCTGTATGCTTAAGACTATCAAAGAAGCCTTCGATGGTAGCAGTTTGTTCTGACACTTGACACAGAAGTCAGGATTTCTGGACCACAAGCTCCTGATCGAGTTAGGAATCGCTATCAATGACTTTCTGTAAGTGAAGTGTGTTTTCACTAAGGTGTTTGTTACATTTCACCGCCTCATTGACCTGGGATTCAAGCCTTCTAATCTCATCTTGATAGTATGTTATATCCCTCCTTATACTCAAAGTAAAATATGACCTCGCATTGGTGAGACAGCTATATAAGTTGGAATATTTGCTCATTATCTCCCGTAAGGCATTTTGATGATCCATCTCAGTAGCACTACATGATTTATTTACTACAACAAGGATAATAGCAGTTCGATCGATTTTTCTTGGATAAATTATTGGTTAATTGGGTTAGTTTGGTAAGGATATTAGAAAAATCTTCCTTAACCATAGATAACTCTTAAGTGGACTTCTCTAGCTCACCTCTCAGAAGCAGATTCTAAAAATAATAAAGGACACAAGTCAAATACTTAAATTAAAAGAGAGATCTGGATAAATAGTCGATATATATTAATCTAGGACATGGTTGTTCGATAGGCATTACAAAGTAGAAGAAAATAGAGACTCATACATATCTTTCCTCATGACCTAAGCTAGGATTAGTCCCCTCATGAGGCACGACAGTCTCATCATCTCAATCTGCCTGATCATCGCCAGTCTGGACATCTCTCTCCTTAGAAGAGCCAGCTTGGACACCACCCTTGGACTTCAAAGACACTGCTGAAACATAAATCTTCTAAAGATCTTCAGACATGTAAAACTTTATCTCTTTTTTATGCGGTTAAGGTGCTCAAATAGGAAGCTACCAAGGCCAGTAACTTTGACCCACTTCGAACGGATCTTCCCCTTACTATCGTTTATGACATACTCTTGAAGAGCCTCGACTTGCTTAGCAGAAAGGTGCTCATATACCCAGCCGATAACTTCTAAGTTTCCTCATAACTTTGAGATCAATAGGAGATCGAGAAAGAAATGGTACATGTCCTGAGAACCCATTAGTTTATTGGGGTAGCACTCAAACAATGCCTGTTGAGCTTTGACAGAGCATTTATTAGAGAGGTGTATCTCTATATCCTTCATCTTCTTCAGACTCTCTTGCAGATCATCGATCTCCATCTTCACCTTTGACCTTTCATCTCGACTAGCAGCTTCAATTGCGCCCCTCGGTAGGCCTCACAGGAGAGGAAGGAATTGGCTAGCGGTTGAACGTAGGGCTGATAGAATAGCCATCACCACCTAAGAAAAGGAAAATGAGGGATTAGCATAGATTGAGAAAAATTAAACTGAAGAAGAAATGATGATAACATACGGAGGGATCACTACTTAGCTCCGCGAGGAATCCCGAAGATATATCATCTTTGTCAGGATAATCACGCAGTGGACTGGGGTTGAGACAGTCGGAGATATTGACGGTCTCGGTTCTTGGCCTCTTCGAATGACTCTCATGCACGGGAGGCCTCTGATGAGAAGGAATAAAAAAAAGGTTGCCTCGTCTTAGCCCTGGGATGGGAAGCCATGTCCTAGTCAAGCTCATTCACACAATCATCCATGCCACCACTATATAATGAACACATTAGTAACATTTTGATAGATAAGAAAAATTTAAACTTTAGAGTATTATCTGAAAGACCTTCAAATGTATCTTAATGGATTTCCCCTTTGATAGGTGCATCCTCAGAAAGGATCAAAGGTCAGAAAGGATCAAAGGGTGAGAAAGCTCAAGGCGGTCGTTACCTCTTTTCCTTTTATCTTTTTGGAACAAAGCCTTATTCGGATTGATTAAAATAGAGTCTCGATGGTTCACTGAAGTACAAATATCCTCGTTAACCCACTCGAGCCAAAAATAAAGGTTTTGCACCTTTTGTTTGAGGGCTTTACATATATCTTAACATCCAAAGGCTCTGGTCCTCGAAGACGTTCTATATCCTTACGCATACCCCCAGAGATCACATATTTCCATTTCCTCATATCAACAAGGACATTTGGATTCCATCAAGGGGTTCTATGGTTAGAACAATCAAATATCAAGGCCTAATCTTATCATCCCGTGTTATAGGAAATAAGAAGGATGAACCTATGCTGAGATAGCCTATTAGAAAGAGTGAAAATTCCCTTAATGTCTTGATTACTAATCAGACAATATATGTCTCTAATTAGTTCGTATCGAGAGTCTACTCCCACCTCCTTACATCTAACTAAAAGGCCATTATAATTACCACCACCTTAGGATGCAATTGGGATAAGCTGACATTGAACTCCTCCATCAAGTTCGACAATGAAAGAGGGAAAATGATAATTAGTCCCGACCTAATATGTCTACTATAGGTTATGGCCTTTCCTATGGGCAAATTGTCGAGAGACATCCCTATTTCTATAACCCTTAACTTAGTGTCCAGGGGAATGCATTGATATGAGGGGATTTCCTCAATGAGTTTTTGAACCTCTTCGGTGAAACAATATCGCTCAGGGATCTCCGTAGCTACCGAGAATTTATTGTTAGAACGTTTGTCAACCACAAACATCCTCTGAGAGGAAACATACAAATTACGTTTCTGGCCCCCTTAGACCACTGTCCTTTTCAAGATTATCCCCAAATTGGCTAGCAAAACCCTCACTGGCATTATCACCTAACCTAGAAGGTTCAAAATCAAGAAGGTCACTGGAGTGAGGAATGGGCCAGACCGGTTCTAAACTCTTCGAGCTAATTGACAATTTGGTGAACCGAGAAGAAAATCTGCCAGAAAAGTGCAGATTAGCATTTTCTGAAAGATTGTCATCCAAAAAAATCACGCCCTTACTAGAATACCTCTCAGGGTTTATTACTGAGAGAGATTGAGAAAAAGCGGAGGTATTATTAGAACTTTTTGGGTGAGAAGAAGCCATAGAGAGTAATTGTAAGGAATGAAGGAGGAGAATAATTTAGGGGCTTGGGAATTGAAGTTAAAAATTCCTGAGTTGCAACCTGCATAAGAAGAAAACAGTGGATTAAAAGGAGAAGAGGAAAATGACTTGGGGATAATAAAGGCAGAAAATGAAGGAAAAAGGAAATAATGATTTCCTAGGGGAAGAAGGACATAAAAAGATGTAAATGGAGAGAAAATTTAATTCACGGTACCTGCTCACATGCCGTAATCTCTCCATTAACGCTTCCACATCCAACCGCATAAATTTCCAAATCCATGTTACTTGAGAAAAATCTAAGTGCTCATCCGCAAAAGCTAAAGACTCAAGGAAAATTTTGACATTATCAAAGGAAACCACCACATGTTATAGCCATCATAGGAATAAGTTTTTGATGGTTCGACATGATCTTTGATGGGGGAAAACTCCTAAGAATGGAAGATCACTTAGCTTTTCTGAGGGCTTTTGATATCACAGTAGAATAAAGGCCAATGTGGGCTAACATATCAAGTCATAGCCGAAAGGCCCAAGGCCCAAGACCCAAGATAGGCCTCAGGCCTTTCAGAAAGGGTTCACCATGGGACCTTTATAAAAGAAGAAAAAAGCTAGGTATTAAGCCAAAAATTTAGGGTTCCAAGATAACTATAAATAGGGAGGTACATGTTCTATTTTTCGGGGTAACATTTTGATTGCATATTCTTGCCATTTTCCTATCTCTCTCTGAGTCTGACTTAATCATCGAATAATCTCCCCTCAGATTCTTCTCGGGTTTTTCTACATTTAAGATTGCAGGTCAGTGGAGATAGATTGAGGTCGGGTTGGATCGGAGGTTCTTAATCCCGCATCACTTGGTTGCGTGCATTGGGGACAATGCATAAACTGAGTGTGGGAGAGGGGATGGAACATATTTATTGTTGCAACTCCCATGCTTATGTTTTGATGACTGTTATCCTTGTTTTTGGTACTTTCCCTTGTCTGGGTTGGTGTTTGTTGGCGTTTGTCTGGGTTGAAACTTTTTGGTGGTGTATTTTTTTTGTTTTTTATGATCTTTTCGTAGAATGAAGCCCAACTTTGGGGAATTTTGTGCTACAATTTTTTTTTGAAACAATGAAAAAAACTGGCTAAGTTAGAAATCCAAAAGGGCAACCTAGGAAACAGGGGAAGAAAGTGAGGATAAGTTGAAAGACCCTGGTAAAAATGAGAGGCTTGTGTAAAAAAGATAAGAGGTGAGCTCAACATGTGTGCAAGCTGGGATGAAAATCTAAAAAGGATCTTAGGCAAAATGAGAGAAATTCAGAGAAATTGGAAATGAAACTTAAACATCTTATGACCATCTTTGGCAGTTTATTTATCAACATCTCTTGGATTGTCGTCGGTGGTGTCTTTTGTTTAGTAAGCTAGTTTAGAACTTATCATTTTACTTGGCCCTTTTTTCCACTTTTTCTTTTATGTATTTGTGGTGGATAGGTTACTTTAGTATCTTCAGGGAAAGTGAGAGTTTTGATATTCTTACAATCTTTGGGAAACTAGGGTAGGTTTGAATAAGTTGAGTGTATCATTAACTTCTCTTTGCATACTACATTCCTCTTAGATCTTTTCTCATTTTTGTTTACTTGAGGAAGTTCAAAAGTAAAAGTGTGGGGGGATTTAATTGCACCTTTATGCATGCGCTAACCAATGCATTTGAGACATTTCTCATCATCCTGTGTTTGGTTGATTGCTATTTTTAGTTAGGTTTTCAAGACAAAAGGTTTTGATGGTCATTTTTGGTTTCTTGTCTAAATCCTGAGTTTATTAGACTTAATTGAAGCTAATGGACACATTGTATTCACGGGCACCTAGATCTTCCTTTGTGATCTTATTAGTAGGTTGCTCATGAGTATTTTTTCATCATATCTGTATAGAAGACCGTCTGCGAGGGTGGTAGAATATATTTGAATGTCATTTGCAAGAATGGTAGAAGATATGGAAGGTCATTCGAAAGAATGGTAGTGGATTGATGACCACTGACTCCAAAGCGTTATAGTAGATGAACGTGAGCTCGATAAAGGTGGATTCAAAGTTCAAGAATACGAAGAAAGAAGCTGGGGAATCATAGTCCGAGAGTTGCAAGGGGTTATGGGAAGGATTCGAGAATAATCAACCATTGTGGGTTGCACCTTGGATTCATCTTCTCGAGAACTATAAAATAGACTACACAAACTCTCAAATTGGATCAATGGTTAATTCTCAGCAGAGCAAATGGATCAGACACTCGACTAGCCGACATGGTCTGTGCATAAGGTGAAAGCCATCCGTGCAGGCCAATGAAAAGTGTCTTGCACAACTCGTAAAAATTTACACGGGCCTTGTATGTCTGTGCTTGCCGTTACACAAGGGTCCAAGTTAACCTCCAAATGGCTAAGTATGAGCACGGGCCATTTTGTTTTACATCGCCCGTGCCATTCCAAGTCTCAAAAGTCAAGACTAGCCCACGGAGTGTGAAAAATAGCATGGGCCACAACTATTTTGTAAGGAAAAAACCTTCTTGCCAATTAGCTGCGGCAAACAACAAGGGGAATGTGAATCAGAAGTTTCAGAGAAGGCACCAGCCCATGGCCCATGCAGCCTCGTGCATTCCGCCTTGCATAAGACTGCACAGCCCCTATCATTCCGTGCGGTCCATGAGACACGAGGCAACACAGAATGTGCCATGGCACAAAGGCCATTTTACGCAGACCTTCACGGACCGTGTCGTTTGGAACTGGCCGTACAAATTGTGGGTGCCAGGGTATTTTAGCCATTTTTGGGACTTTTTCAAGGCCCAATTTCCTACTACTATACATAAACCTTTGTCGGCTAGGGTTTGAGTTAATACCCATTTTTCATCTTCAAGAGTAGGTTAGAGAGAGAAAATATTCTTCCTTCTCTCTAGGTTCTTTTTCTTTCTTCTTTCAATTTTTCTTTTGCCCAAAAGTGTTGAATCAATGAAATACTTGGGTTCAATACTTAGGGAGTAGTTAATTAACTTGGGGATCATATTTTATTCATGTATTAATGTATATTTTGTGAGATTTCTTAGATCTACCTATTTCTATGTGTTTTGTGATTATTATATTGGTTTTTTATTCATATTCTTGTGAATTGCATGAATCTCACACTTAGTTAGCACAATAAAGTCTAATTTCATGTTGTTTCACTATTGATACCCCCAAGGACGGAAACTTAGATGCGCTCGGGGTAACAATGGATCCAGATCCATGTGTGTGTAAATAGTTTGCCATTGCTAATGTTGCAATTGACTATGCAATAGCAAACCGATGAGTTGGTCTGAAGTGTTACGGGTAAAGATAGCTAAAGTGGAAAAATAGGGTTAGCTTTGCAACCCTAGAGCCATCGACAATGTGTTTCACGCCCTTTGGGAGAAGCATTCGTGGCGTAGTGCTTGTGCACCATCATACGGGGGAGACTCATATCTGCATGGCAGGCAGGGGTGTCGTTGTCCTCCCTATAATTATGGAGGTGGTACAGATGGAAGATTACATGTGCACCCTACATGACAGGTACATGGAAGTGCCAACCATTGACCACCCCATGTGTCACAAACACTAGAATAGGTTCATTGTTCTTGTATGTGATGAAATCAAAGATAGAAATGAAATTAATAATGTTAAACAAATATTCCCCATGTGCTAGTTTATGTAGTTTACTCTCGTGGTCAATTGCATGCTAGTAGTTTTAGTAAAAAAATCCCATTGCTTATTTTACCAATGCTAATTATTCCTAACACGTGGTCGAATTGACGACCCTATCACAGTTATTCCTAACATATCGTTGGAAAACCCCAATACTTGTCTCTATCTACAAATCTTGGTCGTATAGTAGTAGAAATGAGGCAAAAATACCAATATCTATCTTTGAAAACAACCTCCTCTCAGTTTAGTAGATCTCCCATGATCTACTAAGTCGAGGGAGAGGGTGTTAAAGATAGAGATTTGTATGTTTCTCTTGTTCCTTCTAATATACTACCAAGAATGGTAGATAAGGACAAGTACCAGGGTCTTCTATAAAAATGTTTGGTATCTAACTATTAATTAATCATAACCGTGATCGGGTCGTCAATCCGACCACATGTTAGAAATAAACAGTGTTGGTAAAACAGTTATTAGGAATATTTCGATCATCAATTTTATCAAATACAAGAACTATACCCTATTCTAGTGCTTGTATTATGTAGTGCGGAAAATGATCAAAACTTCCTCTTTTATGTCACAAAAGGGTTCATGTATTAATCTTTCATCAGCCTCACATCCGCAACTAAGAGAGTGCAACAACAACAATGGCTGTTTGTGCAGGTATTATTCTCCCCGTGCAATTAAGTCCCGAGCGAAACACTATGAACGCACTACCCAAGACCTAGAAAGGGAAAGGAAATAAGCATCTTATCGATGACTCTAGAATTACAAAGGCAATCCTAGATTGCTACTTTAGCTATCTCTACCCGTAACCCTTTGGAATATATAATTGGCTAAATAGAGGATGGTCTATCATAACGTTAACAGTGGCAACCTAAGTGCACACACCCACACGATTCTGGATCTATCGTTACCCCAAGTGCATCCAGGTTTCCTTCCCCGGGGGTGAGCAATAGTGCAATAACATGAATGTAGACTTTTGTGTGTGAAAAATAAGTATGACAATCATGCAATTCACAAGAATATAAAGAACAAGCTAGTATAGTAATAAAAAAACACATAGAAATAGGCTGATCTATGAAATCTCACAAAACAAACATTAAAACATGAATACAAATATTTATCCCCAAGTAAGATCCCTACTCCCTAACTCAAGTATTTCATTGGATTCAACACTTTTTAGCTAAAGAAAAATAAAGAGAAAAAAAGGAAAATAAGCTAGAGAGAATGAAAAGTGTTTTCTTCTCTCTAACCTACTCTACAAGATGAAAAATTGGGCATAAATTTAAACACTAGTACACATAGGTCCATATATATAGTAGTACAAAATTGGGCCCAAACTTAAGCCAGAAAATGGCCAGTACCCTAGCAGCCGCAAATGACACCGGGGGTGGAATTCAGCATGGTGTGTGCTGGCTAAGACCCCTCTCGTGCTAGCTTGAGACGTTAGTCTTAACACAACCTATGCCTCATTCCAGCCTCTTGGTGGTTCAGCCCCTTCCAACCGACATGTGTCGTCATTCGGCACGCCATTTTTTGCTCTTTCTAATCCGCATCACGTGCTGTTTCTCGCATCCCATCGACTGGAACTTCATTTTGCTCAGTATCTTAGCACGTGACATATCGTTCTTCATATCCCATAAGCTAGTCTTGGAATTGGTGACTTGAAACGACATGAACCATGTGAAACAGGACATTCCGTACCCACACTTAGCCAAATTTTGGAGTGAAAAGAGGAGATTGAGCACACAGCTGGCACGATTAGGCACAGATGGTGCTGGGTCTTGGAATCACTCGTGCTAGACCCATGGCATGGGTCGGGTTGAGTGATATTAGTTGTTCTAGGTGAGGTCCTCGTCCCGGCCTAGTGCAGTCCATGCTGTTATGTGTAGGCTATGGTTGATCCTGCCGAATGACTTGTTTCCTTCGTATGGTTGAACCGTTGATCCAATTTGAGAGTTTTTAAAGTCAATTTTTATAGCGTCAAGGAAGATGAACCCAATGGTGCCACCCTCAAGGGTCAATTTTTCTTGGATCTTTCCTATAATTCCGTGCAACCTCGGACAACAATCCATCCATTTCTTCTTTAGCCTTCTTGAAATTTTTATCCTCCTTTTTAGGCTCAATTCAATCTACTAACATGCTTTGGAGTCCGTGGCCTTCAATAGACTACCATCCTTGTGAATGACCTTCAATATCTTCTACCATCCTTATGAATGACCTTCAAATAACTTCTACCACCTTCGTGGATGCCCTTCTAATAAGAGATGATAAAATGTACTCACGAGAAACCTACTAATGAGATAAAAAATGAAGATCTAGGTGCTCGTGCGTATAAAGTATCCATTAGCTTCAGTTAAATATACAAAACATGGGATTTTGATAAGAAAACCGATAATGGTCGTCTGAACCCTTTTATCGTGTAAACCTAACTAAAACTAGAAATCAACCAAACAAAAGATGATAATAAATGTGTCAAATGCATTAGCTAACACATAAATAATGGTGCAGATCAATCCCCAAACACTTAAACTTTACTCGTCCTTGAGTAAACAGAACAAGAAAAAATTTAAGTGAAATGTAGCATGCAAAGAGAAAATAGCTAATACATTAAACTTATTACCAAGCTATAGTAATTCCCTCACATTAGTAAGAATCTCAAAACTCTCACACTCTCCAAAGATGCTAAAGTAACCTAACCACACAAAACATTGTGAAGAAAAAGAGAAGTACAAAATTTAAGTGTTGAACTAGCTTACTCTGCCGAATGGTTCACCAAAATCAATCCAAGAGTTGTTGCAAAAAAACACCAAGGATAATCCATAATATTCTCAACTTGGTTGTAACTAAGAATAATTCGAGATTCTCAACTTAGCTACAACCAAGGAAAATGCCAAAGGATCCTCAACTTATTTTCCATTTCCCCTCAATTTCTCTAATTTTGCCTTCCAGCCGATTTGGGTTTTCATCCTAGCATTCACACATGTTGATCTCACCATCTCACATTTTTCCACACAGCCTGTCATTTTTGCCTACGGGCCTAGCCTCTCACTTTTACCAAGGCCTTTTGACCTATATGGGCTTTCATCGCTTTTATGCCTAAGTTTCCCTTTCGGGTTTCCAACTTAGCTTGGCATATATATATATATATATATATTAAATTTTATGTGTGTAGTACAAAATACCCCAAATTCGGGATTCATACTACAAAAAGTTAGTGAAAAAGAAAAAAAATTACAACACCAAAATGCTTCATCCTAAAACATTCCTCAACAAAGTGATAACTATTTAAAGATCACACCACCAAAGATTCTACCAAACTTCCAAAAACCAAAGAAAATACCAAATAAAGAATAGCACTACAAAGTTCACCAAAAGCAAATAAAGAATTACACTAGAAAGTGTCCCAAAAATACTTCCCCCAAAAATAAACTACAAACAGGGTGCCCTCACACCTAAAAACAAAACATAACCAAGTGGTTCAAAAAAATCTTAATGAGGGAAAGTGACAAAATTGAGGGAAAAAGAAGATAGTCATCAAAACAATCATCATCCATCCAAATCATAGGCCACCATAAAGAGTATTTCAACCTCTCTATCCTCCGCCCTCCCTCCATACACACTTGATTCATGCATTGTCCCCAATACATGTGGCAAAGGTAAAAAAAGGAAAGGTGGAAGATATCAAAGAATAATCTCTATTTGTTGTCTTGTAATTAATCACAAGGATTCCTTCAAAAATAAGAAAACCGAGAGCAACACTGTCCTATACAAGAATTTGATGACTATCATTTTCAAAACTTACCACCAAGTATCAAACATAACCCAACCATCACAAAATTTTCAAGATCTAATAACGCAAAAATGAAAGTATCATTTATTAGTTGTCATCCTCATGACTTATTTGTGATAAGAGTGTTCACTCTTGGATTTACTCATCAAGGAGGGGATTTCCCTCCTTGTCTACTCCCAAATTCCCCTATTCTAGACAATGCTTCAACCTTTGCCCATTAACTAACCACTTGATGCCATTTTCTTCATCTTTTACCTCTATGGCTCCATGATCATAGAAATTTTTCACCACATAAAGACCTCCCTAGATTGACCCCAATTTACTCAGAAAAGACGTAGCCGAGATTGGTATACAAGGACTTTTTGTCTCACAAAAAAGTCCTTCACTATTTTCTCATTAATTCATTCTCTTTTCTTTCCCTTGTGAATTAATGCGGTGTCATAGGAGTTTGGCCGAAAACTTTCAAGTTCTTGGAGTTGCAACTTCATATGTTTCCCCAGCTTCACTCAAGTTCATATTCGAGCATTTAATGGCCCAATGTGTTTTGAACTTTTGCTCCACCGGGAGATGCCATCTCTTACCAAAGCAAATTAAAAAAAGTGACATTTCGATGGGGATTTTGTATGCGGTCCTATACGCCCTAAGTGAATCATCCAATCTAGCATTCCAATCCTTTCTAGATGGATTAACAATTTTTTAAAAGTGGTCTTGATTCCTCAATTTGATATTTCCGTTTGGCTATTTGTTTGTGGGTGGTAAGAAGTGGATGTTGTATGGGTCACTCCATATCTTTTAAGCAAGGCTCCTATGATTTTGTTACAAAAGTGAGTAACTCTATCACTAATTATGGTTCGGGGGTACACTGGCGGTTGTTAGATTTGAGGAAACTTATCACGGTTGTCGCATCATTGTTCTTTGTGGCTTTCGCCTCAACCCATTTAGACATATAATCCACAACCACCAGGATATAATAATTGTCATTGGACACGGGGAAAAGGCTTATGAAATCCATCCCCACACATCAAAAATCTCAACCGGCATTGAAAGAACTTGGGCCATCACATTTTTGAATGAAATATTCCCCATCTTTTGGCACCTATCACAAGCTGGAATAAACTCTCTGGTATGTTTCAACATGTTATGCTAATTAAATCCACATTCTACTACTCTTTTAGTTGTTCTTTTATACCCAAAATGTCCACCTACAGTGGAAAAGTGGCAAAGTCTAATGACTGGATCCACATTCTTCTCAGAAATACATCTCCTAATCTCTTGATTGGAGAAATGTTTCCAAAGGTAAGGGTCATCTCAAAATTATTCCTTTAGTGCATTCACTAGCCCGTCCTTTCACATTTTGTTAAAAGAGGGGGGAAATTCCTCCGTGGCAAGGTAATTAACTATGTCAGGCACAAATATTTATAAGACATAGAGATAGAGAAATCAAGCACAAATATTTATAGGACATAGAGATAGGAAAATCTAAGAATCTCACAAAGTCGACCTCAAATCACGAATACAAATATTTTTCCAATAAATTAAACAAATCCATAGACATTAAATCTATAGAAATCATTGGATTCAATACCATATGAACAACTAGATAAAATAAATTATAGAGGAGAGGGTCTCCCTCTTCCTACCTATTCTTATATCTAGAATTAATCACAATAATGAAATGAGTAAACCCTAGTAGAATAGTGGCTACATATATAGTAGGTGGAATTTGGCCTTAGAAAATTCCAAAACTAGTAGAAACCCTAGCATCCATGTGAACACGGGCCGTGTACTGGTGCACAGCCGGCACCGCATGGCATGGGAAAAAACATGTGGGTCGCAGAATAGAGATTCTCCTAGTGTAAAACTGAGCGTGCAACTTGCACAAAAAACTGTAGCCCGTGGACTAGATAGCATTTCCTTGCCATCTAAGCGCGCGGCACAGAAAAAAGCACACAAATCGTTGTCTGGAGTCTTCGTCTTCTTCGTTTAGCATGCAGATGCGCAAAAGCTTGTGTGGGCTGACAAGATTTCTAGATCTTCAACATTTGAATGCGCGTGATGTGCAAAAGCACAGGGCCCATGATAGGACATAGTCTTCTTAACAATTGCCTTGGAAAGGGCCGTGCAAATGTACAAAGGCCATTCCAGTCTTCATTTCGTCTAGACTTGACTCATTTTGTTCAGTGCATCCATCTACTGCTATCCATGCAAACGTTCTACTATCTATTATCATTCTTGCAAATATCCTTCTGAATAGTCCGAAGGGCCTACGAACAATTTACAAATAAAATCACACAAAAATGGATATAGAGGCTTGTAGGGACATATAATCAATTAGATTTAAAGTAAGCTAGAAAATGAGTGATTTAGATATGAAAACCACAAACGGTCAATTTAACCCCTTATAATGTAAAATTGCTTAAATCTAGAAATTTACCTCTGAAGAGATAAGAAAATATCTATTAAATGCCTTTGTAAATACATGCATTTGATGTATCATCACAATTTCTCAAATGACCAAGAAGAATGATATGGTTGTGGAGCGAATAAGGTGAGATATCGAAGAGTTGGGCACAGAAACCTTCTTAAGAATTAAGAACCTTGAGGTTCAAGTATGGAAATTGGCCACCTCGGTTAGTGGGCTTGAGGCAAGGGATTCTGGCAAGCTATCTTCCCATTCCAAAGTTAATCCACAAAATGTTAGCGCTTTAAAGTTGAGGAGTAGGAATGAAGTGAGAGAATGCGAGAAGGAGACTTTGCAAGAAGATGACAAGATACTAGAGAAAGATAAGTTTACATTTGAAGAGGAAGAGATACTCATTGAACAAAATTTTGCACAAGAGCTCTCTACCATCAATGCAACAAAAGTCAATCCTCTGCCACCATTCCTGAGTGCTTTGAGACGAAAGGTACAACTTGCTTCCAATGAAGAACAAATTCGTCATGACTTCAAGAGGTACACAGTTAGTAGCCCACTATTAGATGCAATTGAGCAATATCCCTCTAATGCTAAGTTATTAAAGAATGCATGTACTAAGAGGAGGCCTAAGCCTATGAAAAATGTGGGAAAATTGAAAATAGGGTAAATTGCCACATTAGCTCATGGAAGCCTTCCTAAAAAATGTGATGATATCGGCATGTTTTCTATTCCTATGTATTTAGGTGGTAAGCTAATTAAGGAAGCTATGACTTATCTTGGAGCCTCTATTAATGTTATCCCCTATATTTTTGTACGAAACTCTTGATTTCGAAGAGCTTAGGTAGACTAGGGCGATAGTCTAATTGGTTGATTATTACCAAGCTAGTCCTAAGGGGGTAGTTAGGGATGTTAGGGTTAGGGTTGTCAATATTTTTTTCGGTGAACTTTATGTCCTTGATATGTTTCACGATGGAGGTGCACCCCCAATTTTATTGGGGAGGCCATTTTTAAAACATCGATAACAAAAGTAGATGTACACTTAGGAACCTTGGCCATTGAGGGTGACATACATAAGGTCTATTTTATTTATTTATAAATCTAACGATGAATCCTGTAATTCTTTTCTTACATGTAATGGTATAAGCCTCTATGATGAATGTGATCTATTTGGTTAATCTTGCATCAGTAGTGATTGTGAGGTGTTTCTAACTAAAATTGAGATCTTAAATGTTGTTACCTCATTGAACAATAACGTCGATGATGCTATTGTTGATATGTTGATGTTAGTGTTCCTTATGATATTAATGATTCTTGTTTCCAAAATGTGAACATTAACATGTAGCGGGAAAGGAAGAGATTTAATTAAGGAGTTTTAAGCCCCCTGAACCTCTTCCTATATCCAAATGCAACGAGTAAGTGTTGATAATTGTGAGGGATGAACTTTTTAGGTATATGCCTCCGGTAAGTTTGTTTTAGTCTTTGAAAATGCATGATAATTAAGTCTCCAGGACAACAATTAAGAAATAGTGTTTTTGTGATTTTTTGAGTAGGTTCTTTGTTAAATTGGTGGTGTTTTAGGGAATTCTAGTCATAGAATTTTTTTTGTTGGGATGGTATTATCCTTGGTTTTGTGTTTTTGTTTATGTGAATTTTTTTAACAAAATGAAAGAAGGATCTCTGTAAAGGGCTATGCCAAGCCTCGTGCCATGTGTCTGGCATGAGGCATTCAAACGAAAAGGGTTGTGCCATATGAATACCACATGTGTCGCCAAGAACAGCCCAATCAGTAGGCATGAGGGCTTCTATACAGTCTTCATTCTTCTTCAGTAGTACCACACATCTCTGTCACGACTTTACCATCTCCGAACATAAAATCCTCCATATCCCAATTATTTCATGTCCAAATTTAACTAAATATTCTCCAATACAATCCTACACAAATTCCGCACAAACTCCACCCAAACTTTGTTTAAAAATAAACCTTAATTTGTCTAGATCTGAAAATTTTTGTACGGACATTTACCCGTTCTTTCTCCAAAGAATTCAATTTTTTTTTCTGATTCAAGTGTTTAGGATTGCTAATTTTTTCTCTAGGAGGAGTTCCGCAAACTCCACGGGCCTGAAATCACAAAAATCGGTATCTAATCTCCGACCAGGTATAAGGATGAAATCCTCTCTTTTAGGATTTGGAAATTTTTGGTTGTTAATGGTTGAATTTCATGCTTGAATATTAGATTTAAGGATTGTAGTTGAATTGTGCAGAAATAAACTTCAGAAGAGGCTTGATGAAGGTCAAAGATAAGAATTTATAATGTTGCTCCTGTTCCTACTACTACACTACCTACATGGTAGATAGTGGAAAGATTGGGGTCATCCACAGAGATGCTAGGAATATTAAGTTAACTACACATAGCTGCAATCGGGTCATCAATCTGATCACGTGTTAGAAATAGCTAATTTTTAAAAAATGGTTTTGGGGGGGGGGGTTTAATCTAACAACTACAAGCATGCAAGAGCACAAGAGGAATATTTTTAGTACATATGAACCTATACTAATACTTATGACACGTAGAGTGGTTGATGGTCAACACTACCCCCTATCTGTCACATAAACCCCGCCTATGTAATTAGGGAAGTGCCACAATGGAATGACACATTGTGCAGGTCTAATTTTTCCCATACTATTACGTCCCGAGCACTAAACTAAGAATGCTTCTCCCTGGGCCTACAGGGGCAAAGGGATAAACACCATATCGATGGTTCCAAGGTTGCGAAGTGCGCTAACCTTGTTTGCTACTAATGCTATCTCTATCCGCAACCCTTTAGGCTAAGTCGTGCTAACCTTGTATGTGTATGTTCGATCGTAACATTGACTCGCTGAACCACATGCACACACACATACTATCAAAAAAATTGTTACCCACATACATCTTGGTTTCCCTTCTTATGGGATTTCAAAAAGTGTGCCAACATGATATTAGACTACGGTGTGTGCCAATCTTAGTGTGACAACCATGCAATTAACAAGACTATAAAGAACAAGAAAACTTAATATTCACAAGCATATTAGGAAAGGTATATCTGTAGAATATCCTAAAACAAGTATCGAATCATGAATAAAAATATGAACCCCAAGTTAAATCACTATTCCCTAAGCATTGAACCCAAATATTTCATTGCATTAAATGCCCTTGGGAAAAATAAGAATAAAAGAAATTGGAAAGAAGGGATAATCTCTTCCTCCATCTACCTACTATTAGGAAAATAGAAATAAAAGGAACCAATCTTAAAACCTAGTAGACATAGGCTCTTATATATAGCATTAGGGAATTGAGACATGATAAAGACCAAAATAGGGTGAAAACCCTAGGAGCAAAAAATGACATGTACCGTGCTTCGTAGCATGGTCATGATGGCTGGGGCTGGCATGACATGTGTTGCCTGGAAAAGACCATACTGTCCAGCATGGACCGTCGGCTGGGATTACCATTTTTTACATCTGATCCTTGCACCCACGTTGTTGGGCTTTGGTCATTGGATGGAAGCATTTCTTGATCATTTGAATGGTGTGGGCCATGTAATTTTTTTGGGCCAACAACTGGGAGTCATTTTTAAAGAAAATCGATGGGGCGACCATGTCAATCTTCGCACCCTATGAGCTAGTCTTCGAATGTTTTAAGTGAAACGACATGGGTCGTGAAAAGGGAAATGGTCCATATCCATACATAACCTAACACAGGTTCGAAATGGCATGGGCCGTGTTAGACCAAATGAATCATGCCAAGGGGTTGTTGCACGGTCATGCTGGCTGGCCGTCCTTGGCAAGACTGTGTTGACTAATGCTACCATGCCACCTGGTGCTGCAGTGCTGCATGGTGCCATCGTGTCGGTATATGTCTCGTGGCGAGTCTTAAGAATGTTGAACTTTGACTCCCTTCTTTTTCCGGCTTGATTCCATCTACTACCATATTTTAATTCACAGCCTTCTATCAACTACCATCTTCAGGAATGGCCTTCATCTACTACCATCCTTGCGAATGACCTTCAAATATCTACTATCACCTTTGCAAATGGCCTTCAAATATCTAATACCACCCTTGTGGATGACCTTCTACTTGGTACGCTGAAGTTCTCTTGAACAAACTACTAGTAAGTTCAAAAAAAAGATCTAGGTGCTTGTAAGGAAAAAGTGTCTATTAGATCCAATTAAGTGTACAAAACTCGGGATCTGGATAAGAAAACCAACAACGGTCATCTAGACCCTTTGTAATGTAAACTTAAGTAAAACAAGCAATCATGCAAACAAAACAAGATAGCAAATGTGGCAAATGCATTGGTTAACACATGCATTAAGGTGCAGATCGATTCCCCCACACTTAAACCTTTACTCATCCTCGAGTAAACAAAAATGAGTAAGATCCAAGAGGAAATTAGCATGCAATGATAAGTTAACCAATACATTCTACATTATTCCAAAGCTACGCTAGTTACCCTGAAGATATAAGAATCTCACAACTCACACTCTCCCCGAAGAAGCTAAAGTGAACTATCCACAAAAATCAATCCAATAAAAGTTAAGATGCATATGGTAAGTGTGAAGCTAACTTACTCCACCAAAGAAGCCGTCCCTGAAAATCCAAGAGATGTTTAATTTAAGTTTCCATTTTCTCTCAATTTCTCTCATTTTGCCAAGGAGCCATTTCGGGTTTTTATCCTAGCATTAACACATGTTTAGCTCACTTCTCATCTTTTTCAACACCGTGAATTCTCATTTTTGCATTGGTTTTTCAATCTAGCGGAGCCTGCCTCATTTTTACTTAGGTTTTCAACCTATCCGGGCTTTTCCATTTTTTCCTAAGTCTTCTTTTTGGGTTTTTGGCTTAGCGGGTATATATATATTTTTCCTTTTCTTCTCAAAATTTTCAAATTTTATTGTCGACTTCTCATTTTTACATTGGATTTTCAATCTAGCGGAGCCTTGCCTCATTTTTACCTAGGTTTTCAACCTATCCGGGCTTTTCCATTCTTTCCTAAGTCTTCCTTTTGGGGTTTTGGCTTAGAGGGTATATATATATATTTCTTCTTTTTCTTCTCAAATTTTTCAAATTTTATTGTGTAGTACAAAATGTCGTGAAGATGGGCTTCATACTACATGAGATAAGTAAAACAAAAAATGACACCACCGAAATTCTCCCAAAACTCCCCCCTCACACCGAAATCAAAGTTTTCGAAACAAACTAGCGAAATAAGTTTTCAAAACTCGTGTGGAAAAAAACAAGAAAAACGAAGGGAAAACAAAGGGAAATTATCCAAAAGAAAGAAATAAAATCAATGGGGAGATGCTATCCTGAAGGTGTTCCAACCTCTCCACCGCTCTTAGTTCATGCATTGTCCAGAATGCAAGTGACCAAGGTGAAAGGAAAGGTTGGAAAACACCAAAAAGTCCTTAATGTTTTTTAACACATGCTTTGTGTTAAACCAATAATATTGTGCTCACATTCTCTAATACGATCATGTTACTGACACGCTCGTGCCTAGCATATCTTTGAATGAGGCTGACACACCCTTTTTTCTTCATATTTTTGTTGCAAAATCCCTACATCCAAAAACACAAAAACACAAAAACCTAGAGTAGCACTATTTCGGTCAAAATCTAATCACTAATATTCCCCAATGACCCCATGGAAAAGTAAACATATTCCCAAAGATTCACAAGAATTTTTCAAAAAATACTAACTCAAAATGATAGCAGAATTTCTTTATTGTCGTCTTCACAACTTATTTGTATAAGAACAATTCATGCATGTATTATCTCATCAAGGAGGGTATTCTTCTCCTTGTTACTACCTAAGGTTCCCCACTCAAAATAAGGTTTTACCCTTTGCCCATGTACCAACCATTTTATGCCATGTTTTTCATCTTTCACCTTTATTGTTCTTTTTTCATATACCATGGTCACCACATACGGACCCTCCCACTGATACCACAATTAACCCTAAAAAGGATGCAACCAAGATTGTAAAACAAGGACTTTCCCCCACAAAAATATCCTTCTTCACTATTTTCTCACTGTGCCTTGATTTTGTCCTTTCCTCATCAATTAGTGAAGTGTCATAGGAGTCACGCCTAAATTCTTCATGTTCTTGTAGTTGCAACTTCCTATGTTTCCCATCTTCACTCAAGTCCATTTTCAAGCGTTTAACGGCCTAATGTGTCTTGAACTCAAGTTGGACAGGGAGGTGAAATCTCTTGCCAAAGAGGATCCATAAGGATGAAATGCCTATGGGAGTTTTATATGTGGTCCGGTAGGCACAAAGTGCATCATCCAATCGGGAACTCCAATCCTTTCAAGATGGGTTTACCATCTTTTCATGGATAGACTTCATTTTCCGATTGGATATCTCTTCTTGGCCATTTGTTTGCGGGTGTTAGGTGGTCAATGTTCTATGGGTCACTCTGTTTCTCCAAACAAAGGCAAGGTTTCCATGCCATTGTTACAAAAATGAGTACCTCTATCACTAATTAGGGTTCTAGCTTGGGAGGTTATCGCCGTACCTCTCAAAGATGTATTTTGTAAGCCATTTTGCTTACTAACTACAATTTAGTAGATAGGGCAAGTCGGGGTCGTCCACAGAGAAGAGGGATATTTCCAAGCGTCTAAGCATGCAGTGGTGAATATAAGCCTAGATATATATATACGTAGATATAAAAGCAAGTGAAAAGGGGGTGTTTGATTGGTTGGTTTCCTAAGTAATGAAAGTAAAAACAATAAAACTAGCAAAGTCAAGTAACTATGCTAATCATGCAACAAACTAAGAAAAAGAAGGTAAAAACTACAAATAACAAAGACTTGGGAGCAATGGACATCCACTTCCTTACCTACTCCCTCCATCCCAGCTCAATTTGCAGAGAGAGAAACAGAGGGGTATTTATCTACAGTGATAAAGTCTGAAAAAGCTGACTTTGAAGTGATAAAAAGCTGATGGGTACAGTGACTGCTCGATGTTAATTACAAAAATTACAGAGTCTTAATACTATTCAAATTTACAAAAAATTCCACTAATTCATGACAAGTCAAATTTAAAAACGCTAATGGCTTCTAAACCTCTCGTTCATCTTCCAGTTCATGTTCTTCACCCGGAGAGATACACAGATCTGAAGAAAAAACAGAGCAAAGCTCTCAAATCAGAAAGAAACAGAGTAAAAACTCCAACTTAAAATCAAACAGAGCAAACGGAGCACAAAAACAAAAATCCCAACTCAAAAGCAACAGAGCAAACAAACAAACAGAGAAGAAACAAAGCAAAAACCCCAACTTATAAGCTCCGAAAATATCAAACAAAATCTTCAACATTCAAACCCCAAAAATATTACCCAACATACAAACAAAGCAAACGGAGCAAAAAGAGAGCAAAAACCCCAATAATATTACCAAATAACACTTTCTTCAACATTCAAACTGTTTTAAACATTAACACAACCTTCAAGCAACCAGATCTGAGAAACCTTCCACATATTAACAAAACTCAGCCCAAAAATCAAGTAAAAATCATAATGAAAGCGAGAGGGATGATTATTTGACAACAGATTTTCGAAAAACACACTTACAAAATTAACGAATTCGAAGGGGAAAACACGGAGCCACCCCAGCAGATGTTAGAGACGCCGTTGTTCATTCGAGAGGCCGCGTCAAAAATGCAGTTCTGCGAGAGAAGAGAGAAAGGAAAATGGAGTTTAAGAGAGGAGAGAAAGCAAAATGGAGTTCTGCGAGAGAAAGAGGAAGAAAGGAAGAGAGAGGGAGGGTGGAAAATGAAGTGATGCAGATGACTTTTGGGGTAAAAGTAGAGATGTTAATCTTCTCCTTAAACCCTAAATTAATCAGCCCAGCCCATTGAAATTTCAACCAAATTAAAGGGTAAAAATGGAATTTTCGGTCAAGTCAACTGGGACAAATCTGGCAAAATTCAGAAATTGCAATTTGAGCTGGGACAGCCCAAAATAGAAAGTGTGCAGTTTGAGCTGGGACGGAGGGAGTATTATCTATCCTTGAATCCACTACCATTCACTACCTTAACTACTTGTTGTGAAGATAAATCTCACATTCTTCTTTGATAGTAGTTTACTAGAGTGAATTCGACATCTCTAGCTAAACCTCACTAATGACCCCTTTAGTCGT
>JAULKK010294887.1:0-13022 GCA_032355705.1 Rubia peregrina
TCAACGTGGTCAAGGGTTATTTTGGCACTTTCTGAGATTGCAGGGTTATATTGGCACTTTCAACCTAAAGTCAGGGTTATTTTAGCACTTTACTCCATTGAAAATTTCAGGTTGACGAATTGGTTCTGCGTTAGTTCCAATCGATACTCTTGCAATGTCGCACACATCGGTCATAGTCTAATTTTCAAAAAGTGTCGTAAAATAATCCGCGTTAGAATTGTAGCCCCTTCAGTTGACCCGTTGATTCCCGAATCAGAATAACATTATTGTGGCAATGTGATTAAAGAAATTTTATCTCCAATATTGCATTTCGACTTCTCCCATTAATGAAAGGACCTAACTTCAAAAAAGTAAAAAAGTTCACCGATTGTCCCTAAATCGATTATGATCGTCCCAGAAAGAAACTTGTCATTCCTATTCGAACTTATAATAGCCGAGAGTAATAAAGAAACTGGTCTGATTCCACATTGAATTCCACTAGTTCTTTCGATTAACCCTTGTATACTTGTAAGTAATCATCTACAATTTACTCTAGACCGCGTACCAGCGCTTTCTAAAATTTGATGGAAAGAATTTTATTATCTTTTTAATTCATAAAAAACAAAGAAATATGTAATTTCGTGGGATTCTAGGTGGTGGAAATTATTGTTTCCATAACGCTCATCGTAAGGGAATTAATGGAATACTAATAAAAATGATGGACGATTACCCCGATCTACATAACTCTTAGACGGTACGCATAAGCTCCATATCACACATTTGTAATTATGTTCAGCTACAGAGTTCTAAAGCGTAAGGAACATTCAAGGAAGTTTGGGCCATAGTGTAATTTTTGCAAAGTTTCATCATATACTGTCTGTGAATAATTTGATCCACTTCCATTAACTCGTTCATGCCCAAATCGGAACTTCATGGTCGTGACAACGTGGATAAGGGTATCTCCAATTTTTCATTTCAACTTCTCCCACTTTATTGGAGGGACCTAAGTGTAAAAACAAAAAAAATCACTTGTTGCGCTAAAATTGAATCTGATCGAGCCGGGCGTTAATAAAGTTCATGAACATTATAAATTTCAGTTAGTCATTTCTAATATATTATTAACTGTTATTAATGGCAATTATATTCGTTTTGGTCAAACACGGGCCCATTTGCTTTGCTAGCGGGTTGAAATTGTTAAACCCACATTTAGGTTAGGTGACGTCAGTCATACTTCGGTCATACATCGATAATGCCAGTTGAAGTGCGACGTCGCACATGTCGAGGTAGAATTTACAAGGGTTCAAAATGACTATATACCCACCTCATGAATTAGTTTAAACATTTAACTTTCCCTCGAATTCCAACAGTCCCCCAACCTCTCTTCTCAAAGGTTTGGTTCTTAGATTCTTTAAAATCTTTCATTTTTGTTTTTTTTCACCTTCAAATTGTGATGTATATGTGTGTGAATGTGTTGTATGTTTTTATTTTTGTAGGTCCCATGGATTAGGGTTTTAGGGTGTACATATTTCATTTCTATGTTTTCCCTTGATTTTGTCTCTTTTTTTTGGATTTAGGAGCTTTAATTTTTCTATGTTTCTACGGTTATGGATGTAACTGCTTGGTTTTCATGCGATGTCGCTGACTCTTCGGTCCACCTTTTTTTGTGTGATCATTGTGTGACGTCGCCCATTCATAGTTGCACAATTTTTTTATGTATGCGACATCGCGCCCTTCTCGGTTAACTCATCGATTTCACCAATATGTGAGGGAACTCGGTTACCGATGTCTATATTGGCTTCATTCTTTCAAATATGAACTTGTTTGTTTGTTGCTCACCATGTTAGGTTTAAAAGACTGATAAGCGACATTGCATGTACATATTGGTCATGCTATAATTTTGGACCAACATGTACGTGCGACGCCTGGCCAAGTTTAACGATTAATTGAACAAATTTTTATCGATCCAATTTCTACCCATATATATTTCATCCATGACAATATGAATTTCAGGAATCATGGCTAACGATCAAGGTTCTAGCAGTCCTTCCCCAAAAGAGGTGAGTGGTTTATTGTTTAGTTTCCTAGATTCCTTTTATTTGATTACTTATATTCTTATGTAATTAGTCATAATATCATTTACCAATGTAGATATTTAGCGACTCGGATGAGGAGCGCTCATGATATTCATTCGGTGATATCATTCCACATTTCATCTTTACCTTGAGCCATACGAACTTCGGTCAAGTTTCAATATTAGTAAGTCCTACCCGTTACACATGTATTTATTATCAATTAAATTTTTCTCTAGATTACTTTGATATATACTAACTGTGGTTTTTTAAAAATAATTTTGTACGTCCTAAGATAAATCATTCCACTCCTACCGAAGACAGGAGACCTGTTGTCTTGAGGTGCAGCGAAAGAGAGTGGCGCATGAACTACTTGGGGGAAAAGGAGGCTCAATACCCTATCCCCAAAGGGTTTTGGCCAGTTTCTTAAGGCCCACATTCATCATTCCGTACATCACCATGTCAAACACTCTAGTCTCGAACATTTCCTTTATGGTTATTCTTGTATCTAGTGTGTAACCTCCTCGACTCATGGTGTGCTACATATTTTTTCTCTTGCAACCTCACTAAGTTTTGCTCCTAGACCCTGTGAAATCATCATATAAAATGGTTCATTTTATGAAATTAACAAGTTGAAATGATAAGGGAAAAATGTAACACAATTCTCCAGCATCTGTGCAACATCGGTCACTAGTCGATAGTGAAATCGCACTAGTCGAATGAACAATATGCAACGTCTCAAACATTGGCGGGACCAAATCCATGCCTAAACTTAGTTTATGGACGAATTTGCACAATACTCGCTAGTAATGATCAATAGCCCGATTAGTACTGTGCGACGTCGCATGGTCACATTGTGTTACTCATTATGAGGTAAAATATGGACCTTTACGATTATAAATCAATAACAATCACGATCGACATACACATTTGACATTACAAATGAAACTATACTCATTCATAAGCATGTGTGTTCAACAAAAATATGTGAGCATATAAATATAAATATGTAGCCATTATGTACATACTTGAAAGTATTTAAAAGTAAATTTCTTACTGATTGTACGTCCGCTAGTTTTCTTGCAACAAAGCCCTTCCAACTCGATTCACTTATGAATAAATGCTTAATTCTTGGGTTTCAATTCTTCTTCTTACCGAACACATAATCCCTAGCCAATTTTGCTTTGAAATCTCTCCATCTTTCTCCAAAGCACCGTGTTGTTCTCCTCTTCAACTTTGCCATGTCGTCACACTCGATTTCAAAGGAATACTCAATGGCCTTCCATAGCTTGTCCTTGTAAGCATCATCGACCTGAGGCCACGACTCGTACAAGAAAATGCTACCTTTGTCCTAGAAATAAATCCTAGGTAACCAGACCACCAATTTCTATCCTCGCCTATTGCATTCCCGATGTGGTCAAACTTCACTGGACATTTCATACTTTTGTCAACCATGTCTATCAACTAATTGCAATTTCGTTATCGCGACCTTGCCTATGTCTTTTCAATACATTGACATCTCTCCCTCCTTCGAATCGTTTCCTCTTATTAGGGTTCACCACACCAAGACCTAAAAATAAGGTTAATGAAACACTCCCTTGAATGATGAAGGCCATATAATATATAAAGTTCAACCCTTTTTATGGACATTTAATCCGCACTAAGTTTTTAACATATGAGGCAACATTGAATATGCTAATAATCGAGGATTTAGGTGCCACAACTCTACCAACATGCATGTCATCCACTAGGCTATACACAAGATACATATATTTTGAAGTTGATCTTCACATCAAGAAATTAAATGATGAAAATTAAATATTTTATGTCATTTCCATATCAAATAACTACCATTAGAAAACTTCCAGATGTGGTACACACAATACACTTGAAAAAATGAAATCTTTAATGTAATTACACAACCCTACATGTATAGTCCACAATCTTAAAAAATAGATAAATTAATCCCAAGGAATGTACCGTTGACAATATGATAATGTAAAGTTAGAAAGATGGAACCTAACCACAACTTTGATTCATGGAATCCCCTATCATGAGGACCTCTTCATTTTGCCTTTGTTTCTCCATTGGACATCTATAGGGGGTGATGGATTTGGGGGGTTTCCCCCTAACTATGGCGCATAAAAGTATTCTCCTGCCAGTGCTACGATGTCGCAAGGGTCGTGTGACATGTTGGTGACGTTTAGTTTAGGTCTTCGCTTTAGTCAAAATCAGCCCAATAGGACCATTTCATAAGAATGTACGATGTCGCACAATGGTCGTCCACATATCAGGTTACATGATGTTTAAGCCGATGTCTCTAATTCCATGGTTTGGACGCCATATAATGGGTATGCGTATGTACCAAATGGCCCATTTTTTGTTTATGTACGACGTCACTAATAGATCGTCCTATATGTAATAAGTGAGACGACAAATACGATGTCAGAAACTATGGGGTTTCCATAGGTTTTCTATAACCAAAATTGAGGTGACAAGATAGCCGTTTCATTACTTACATAGGAGTTTCATTTGAATCCAACTTATATTAAACCCTAATACAATTTTCAAGGTCTGAACATTACTCATTCGATGGTTAAGGTTGTTGATGGTTAATCATAACTGATGTTATTCAAGGCCTAAAGATATTTGTTTCATGAATTAAATGGGGTTTTCCTTTTAAGCCCACAAAATGTCAACCTTATTACAACCGTAATGGTTTGAACAGTACCTATTCGATGGTTAATATTGTTGAGGGCCATTTATAGCCGATGTTATTCATGGCCAAAAGATATCAGTTCTAGAAATTACATATGGTTTTCCCATTAATCCCACGAATAGTCAATCCTATTACAAGAGTAATTGTTTGAACATTACTCGTTTGATGGTTAAGATTGTTAAGGGCCAGTTATAACCAATGTTATTCGAGGCCAAAAGATATCAGATATAGTAATTACAAAGGGTTTTCCCATTAATCCCACGAACAATTAATCCAATTACAAGAGTAATGGTTTGAACATTACTCGTTTGTTGGTTAAGATTATTGAGGGTCAGTTATAATCGATGTTATTCGAGGCCAAAAAATATCGGTTATAGCAATTACAAAGGGATTTTCCTGCTAAGCCCACAAATAGTAAATCCTATTACAATATTAATGGTTTGAACATTACCCATTCGATGTTTAAGATTATTGATGGCCAAGTATAGCTGATGTTATTCAAGGCCAAAAGATATCAGCTCTAGCAATTACATAGTTCCCACTAAGCCCGAGAATAGTAAACCCTATTACTAGAGTAATGGTTTCGAACATTACCCATTCGATTGTTAAGATTGTTGAGGGGCATTTATAGCCAATCTCATTCAAGGCCAAAATATATCAGTTCTAGGAATTACATATGGTTTTCCTTTTAACGCCACAAACAGTCAACCCTATTATACGAGTAAGGGTTTAAGAAAGATTAGTTTGATAGTTGAGATTGTGGATGAGCATTTATAGTCGATCTCATTCGAGACTAAAAAGTAATCAGTTGTACCACTTTCACAATGTTTGGGCTACAAGCTACGAATGATGACCCCTATAACACGAGTTATGGTTTGATCACGAACCGTTAGATTTTGAAGATTTTTGAAAGCCATGTATATGAAGACGAGGTAAAACAATCATGATTTCATTTATTTTATCATTTACTATACCATGGAAAAATATTTCCAAATTAATTACTCCGGGCCTGGTATTTAGGCTAGTGAGTTAATGGTTTTGGGCTGAAAACATTATTAGGCTCATTGACCCTAACGCGATGTCGCTAGATTGTAGGCCTCTTCTCGATAAGGCCGATATGGAGAAGCGACATCGGGTTATGTGATTTCAACTCACTATTGACCAAGCTCAATTTTTTTTAACAATTGGCCCTGTTGTCAACGTTGGCCCAGTATCCCTGAAGTGCGACCTCGGTCCTTTATCGGTCACCGTTCGGCATTATCAATTTTGTGCACGACTTTGGAAAGTGGCATTTCAAGTCACTTTGGTCCAAGCCCAAACATAATATTGTTAGGACTAAGTCAAACATGTGGTTCAAGATGGATGAAGAGCAACATCGTAGTTCGTAATTTGTCTTTTCCCGTTAGATGCGATATGATGTACGATGCTTCACGGGTTTCTTATACGACATTGTCTGGGTCTGAGTATATAAACAGTCAATGCTCCACCGAATAGCATTCCCAACCACAACGTCGCACATTCAAACCTCCCTCCTGGAATTTTTTTTCCACAAAACGGCCCAATATATCCCAAAACCATCGTCTTATAAAGCCCTACATCATCGATCAATCATTGTCCATCCGTTTCCATATCCAAAATTTGGACAGAACCAAATACCTAAAAACACCTGACAAAGGTAAGATTTTTCATTCCCTCTTTTCTTTTAGTTGTTATGGTTTGATTGTTTATTTTCTTGCAGATAGGAATGTGTTGATTTCACTGTATTTGAAGGTCTTGTTTGACTTAGTTTCTTGATTAAGTCTTAGGCCTCTTTAAATTCTATTAGGGTTTCACATTGTTTATTAGGGATATGATGTAAAGGGGAAGGTTGTGTTGGACAACATCTTATTTTCTGCATATTGTTTTGCTAAGTATTGTATGGGTTGTGCATATTTAATAGATTGGAGGAATTTTTTACCTTTCGACTGTGTGTCCCACACATTTCGGCCTCCACGATATGCTTTGCGACGTTGCACATTCATACTGACTTGGATGTCCAACCTCGCAGATAGCTCATCACTTAAGCCAAAATGTATGCGACATGCATGCAAGTTCGGTCAGAAACATCAAATTCATCAAATTGTTGCCTGTATTATTGATTTTCATATCTTTCCTTGTTCCACAGATATCTCTAGTTAAGTAGAGTTCCAAGAGGTCCAGGGCCAAAGGTAGTGGAGGGGGTTTATCTCAGGCGAAGAAGGTTAAGGCCATAGACTCCCCTCCATCTCCAACGTTGAACAGGAAATACTTCTTCTAAGAGTGGAACGAGAAGCGTTTTCAAATAGTGAGCAAAAGACAGATTAGGGAGGTCAGGGCCACCAAGCCTGAGGACGTGGAGAGACTCCACCTTGACATATTCATTGAGCCCTTCAAACATTTTGAAATAGAGGGGTTAATTTTCCTCGACAAGATAACGTATAATCTGGAGGTAAAAGAGTTCTACTCAAATTTCACTTGCCTCATTGCCGATAACTATGCGAGTGAGTGGGGTGAACTTGGTTCTGACAAGTGACTTAATCAACGAGGCAATCAAGTGCCGCATTTGTGAAGAGGAGGAGACCCCAGTTGAACGAATCCACCTCTACTTCTGGGACTAGTGGCCTCATAGGGTCGACGAGGAAAATCAATCTAGGGTGTTTAACCCTAATCACATGGTAAAGAAATACTTCAAGATCAATGTGGGCAACAACATCATCATACTGAGGGACATCAAGATTGATGTCCTGGAGCTCGAGGAGAGAATGATGAATATAGTGGACCTCGGTTACACCATCATCCAGGAGATGCACACGGTGTCACTCACTCCAAAGAGTCGGACCTTCCCTATGGAAACATCATCACTGCCCTTCTAGAGAAGCAGAAGACTCATATCCAATCGACGAAGAAGATCGAGCCGAGGTGTTATGTTGGAAACTACTTCGGCAAAAAAATAGTGGCACTAGGACTACTAGGTTTGAATGACGGGTAGCCGAATTATGTGCGACGTTGCATGAATTAAATAATTTAAGTCAATTTTGGCACTGTATTTGGCCGAGGGGTAGGTGCAACATCGACCCAATGATATTGATCTTACCGATTAGTTTGTCGATATAATGTGCAACATCGACATCTCTGTTTACATGTCTCTCATAAGTTTTGTAAAACCACGAGGTTCATGAGCGATATCGCTGATCGGATATCATTCTTACCATCTTGACTATTAACTAGGTGTGCAAAATTGGTCATTTTCTCTCTGATGATAGTCATTACTTAATTCATCTGATAATACAACGAAAATACAATTGATTTACCAATTACATAACACCACAAAATAGAATGTAAACAATCAACAAGGTTAGTTAAAAGGATGTTCTATGTCTTCTTTTTCTGCTTCTTCGATTTGGGATGTCGTTCAATCCACACACCTTTCTCGTAGTCTCTCCTCATCTCTAGCTCCACCCTAATTATCTATTCTTATGCCACATTACTAGAGCTGGGTAGTTTTAGGTGAAATAATGCCAGACATTGAAGATAGACTAACCTCTTCCACAGATTGACTTTTCCTGTGAATGACCACTGATTTACTAGAATTGCAAGGATCAGCAACATAAAACACATGTGTAGCCTATGAAGCAAGGATGTAAGGATCACCAATTGAACGTGTCTTGCTTAAGTTCGCGAGTGTAAAACCTAGCTCATCGATCGATACACCAACATTGTTAGCAACCCATTTGCATTTGAAAAATGGGACCCTGAAACTTGTGTAGACAAGTTCTCCACAGTAGGACATGTTCCCGAACATGAGATTTTTATCCTTCGCGCTACTGACATGTAATGCTTCTGCAACTATACTAATGCCACTATTTTGTGTTGAGTTGTGTGTGTGACCCATTCAAGGGTTGAGAAGGTAAACCCATTCATGTCATAGTCAGTGAAGAAATCAAAGTAGCATAAGGCAGGAAGGCTAACCAATTCAAGGTCTCACTGTGACTGTCTCCGACTAGTGTTTGGCGTAACCAATCACTGAAAATATGATTGTGTTCTACTAGTACATGCTTCTCTGACCAACCGGGATGCTGCTCTTTGATAGTGGTCATGTGCATATCCATGTACAGGTGAACCACATCTGAATTTTACAAGACATATAAGTGTGTTTTCATCAACTCGTCAGGGGTTAATACCCCAGTTGTTCCTTTTCTCAAACCTTTGCCACCCACTCTGTCTGCATGGCGCGATTTTGGTACACCAACCGACTCTTCACTCTTCAAGAATTCCATGCAATATTCTACTTCCTTGTCGATCACATATCTCTAGAAAATACTAGCATCTAGGTGATATTAATTTTTCAAATAACCCTTGAATATCTTCATATAACCCTCAAATGGATATATCCATTGAATATAAACATGATCACATATCATATTTCCCATAAAACATGAACCAAAAAGTGCACCATGATATCAGAGAATGAAGGAAAGAAATACATCTCCAACTCACACAACACAATAGCTATTTCCTCCTAAAGTTCCTCCAAATTCTGATGCCTAATATCTTCACAAGAAATTACCTTGACGAAGCAATACAACCGGGTAATGCACTTCCTGGCGTGAGTTGGCAAGATGGATCTAATTGCAACCTGGATAAATTATTGAATAAAAAATGTGAATCGTGTGATTTCATACTCCCCAATCTCAATCCCTCATCGAATATTCTTACCCGAGAAGAGTAGCCCATCGGGACATTCATACCTTTGAGGCTGGAACATATCAGCTCTTTCTCTGCTTTTGAAAGTGTTCAACAAGTTGTGGGTAAGTATGTCTTGGATCCCCGCACCTCTGGGGCCAAATCAGGTCTAATTCTCATTTCAACCATATCTTTTCTTAACTTCACTCCATCATTTGCCTTGCCTTGGATAATCATCAAAGTTCCAACCAAACGGTCACATACATTCTTTTTAATATGCATCACATCCAAACAGTTTCAGACGTCAAGGATATCCCAAAATGGTAGTTCAAAAAATATGGAACACGTCCTCCAACTACCGGCAACCTTAGGTTCCCTCTTCCTCTTTCCAAAGTCATTACGTAAATCTTGCAACATGTGTGAGATTGACACACTTGTTTATACGGGAGGAAGGGACACCAACTCTACCTTGCCATTGAATTCACCACATCGATTCCTCCACATATGAGTTGTTTGAAGCCATCTCCAGTGCCCAAGATACACAGTCTTACTTCCATGCCTCAACTGACAATAATCTGCTCCTTCAAACAAATGGGGCATATCTTATGACCTTTAGCTGAATAGCCAAACGGGTTTCCATATGCAGGAAAGTAATTAACAGTACAAAATAACATGTCTCTAAAATCAAACGTCTTCTTTCGAAACCCTTTGTACATCCTCATTCCCAAATCTCACAATTTTATAAGGTCATTCACTAAGGGGGCTAGGTAAACATCGATATCGTTGCCGGGTTGCTTCGGACCGAAGATCATTAAAGATAACATTATGTACTTCATTTTCATGCACAACCATGGGGGCAAGTTGTAAATCATTACCATCACCAGCCATGAACTATGGTTGCTGCTCATATTACCAAACAGGTTTATTTGATCGGTGCACAAACCAAATCTCAAGTTATGTGGCTCATTCCCAATGACGGGAAATACCGCATCTATCTTTTTCCACTGATCACCATTAATCAGGTGACTAATGACTTCTGAATCAACCACTTTCCGATCGGCATGCCAACTCTTTTTTTTTGCATCCTCGGGAGTATCAAACAATCTTCTCAATCAGGGAATAATAGGTAGATACTAAACAACCTTGACATGCTCCTTCTTCATCTGTCGATTTCTAATTTCTCCATCAACATCCACCTCTTTCAATTTGAACCTTGGATCATGGCATTTTGGGCATTCCACTGCATTCAATTGATCTCCCCATACAAGATACAATCATCCTGATAAGCATGTATCTTTTCATAATCCATGCCCATCAACATAGTACTTTCTTTGCCTCATATATCATTTTCGGTAGTCTATTGCCAACCAGAAGCATTTCTTTCAACAATTTCAACAAACCGGAGAACCATACATCACTGTAGGAATACTTAGCTTTCACTTTCATCAACTACAACATAGCTTTTAATACTTTCATTCATTCGGGGCATCCATCGTATAAAAGTTTCTCATTATGCCCATGCAAGTCTGAAAGTCTTTTAGGATTACCACTTGATACAGGTGGAAGCTTTGTAGAACATATTCGATCCCGATTGTTGATTCATGCACGAATTCCAATCGAAAATCCTTCTAAAACCTGTTGATTCAAGACACTTGAAAACCAGATTTGGGCATCAAATTCAAGCTCTTCAAGAACAAGAAAATGGAAAGGAAAAATGTCCAATTTTATTTCATCCATGCTGACGCCTAGAACAGAATGGGGAGTTTGAATACTCAGCCCACACTAAACCCTAAGGCAAAAGACAAAGGCAAAAAAGGACAAAAAGGAAAACAACCCAAACCTTCTAAACATGCATGCAAACAAAACACGGCAAAAATCTTCACGCAAAAATAAAACAATCACGCTAAAACTTTCCATGCAAACTACGCCTAAAATCTTCCTGCAAAAATAAAACAATCACGCTAAAACTTTCCATATGCATGCAAACTTTCCATGCTGCTCAAAATTTCTTCTCTTTCATCTTCAACGTTTGCTGCATTTTTCAATTCGCTCCAAAAACATCAACGCTTGTTCGTCAATAGCTCGGTCTGCATCACCACGGTAGTTCTTGACAATCTCCTCAATCAACCCATCCATCCTATCATCCTTCTTGGCCTCTACTTCATTTCTAGTATGCTCATCCACATTCTCCCTATGCAAAACCAAATTTAGTATGTTGGATCAAAACCGTATATAAATAAATCATCCTTCAAACCAGTTGCATCTTTATGAATAGCGGTGTTCCGGCACTTCTTGCAAGGAAAATATACATAGGACAAATTCTCATTTGAAACATTCACGAATTCATACTTAATGAAGTTAGTTAAAAAAAATATTGATACCCCTCGCTTCTTCAATCTTCATCATAAGAAAAAACATCAATAAAAAAGGTACAATACCTCAAAAATATTAAACCTCACCTCTCATTCCCATAAGCTAAATCCATCGTCATCGATGTTGCCGCCTCCACTGTCGTTGCCATCCAATGCCATCGTGCCGTTTGGCTATCATCGTCGTCCGTCGGCATCCACCGCCGGCAGAGTCTGAAGCAACATGCTGGAAATTCTTGCAAAAAATAATAATCTCTTGTGATGAGGTCTGGGCCTAATCCGCCCATTATCAATAATTTGGCCCATGCGACCACCGTAAAAAGGCAAGCCCAGCATGCCTCGAAAGTAATAGTCAGAAGGAGTAGGCAGCGGTAATAGGACAAAAGCGGTCCTATCAGCCACCAAACACATATAACATGGGAGATAAGCAGGTAATGAGGTGAGATCTCATGATCTCAACACTATTCACCAAAAACACTCTCTACATATCACACATGACTGACCGGATCGTCGAATAAGGCATGGTCATGCTCCTGCCTGCCTAACCTCAGTTTGTTTGTTTTGTAGGCCCAGGTGAACACTTAAGCAGCAGAGGACATCATCAAAAGAAGGATAATTTCTGGCATTATCATCGCGCGTGAAAACACGCGTGAGTATTCTTCTCCCACGGTACACATGGATCTCATTGTCAGCAACAACCATCTGACGTTCGCCTATGTCATCTCTAACCGTCGGCAGCAACCTTTCCGTTAGCCTTGGATATGCCCGCCGCCGCTAACTACGATCAGAGCTCCTCACCGTCGATGAGCTTGATTTCCAGTTGGCCTCGTCGACATTCGCCACGAGAGTTTCGAGGCTACGTTTCCCATCGAATCTGTCGCGAGCTTCCAGTAGGCATCGTCACCGCCATCGCGAGAGCCTCGAGTCGAATCCACACAGAGAATCGATTTGACTCGCGATAGAGAATTGGTGCCGAGGAACTCATCTACACCGCGGCGACACAAAGCGGCGGAGTAGTGGCGCAGCGCGGTGGTTGGCGGCTGTTCGTTTTCGGAGGACGAGAAGAAACAGTTTTTGATCGGCGAGGGAAAGAAAAATGTAAATTCCTTTTTTTTGTAATATACATAATCTTTTGATAATTGAACTAAATTTATTCACATATTTGGAAAAAAAACTAATACCAAC
>JAULKK010294907.1:0-13021 GCA_032355705.1 Rubia peregrina
TACCCATTTAATGACCCAACCCATTATGATCCAACCCATTAAGACCCATTAATAAATGAGTTAATTGGATAATGACCAATTGGATAATGGGTTGATTGGGTTTGGATAATAGGTTTATCCAATTAACCCATTTGATGGGCCTAGTTACACCTATCCATTTAGTTTTCCAGTTAGTTAGCATCTTATCATAGATTTCATACAGAGACTGGAAATGAACATATGTAATTCCTAAAGCATTTCTAAGTAAAGAATGCTTTTGGGGCATGCTTATTGAGAAAGTAATTACTTTTGGAGTGATTAATTTTTCGGCCTATGAAAATTTTGAAAACCTTAAGAAAATATTTTAGTCTGGTTATGGTTGTTTTGTTAATTTTCAGAAAAACTATGTTGTCGTCTGCATAGCTCATGTGTGAAATAGGAATGGAGTTTTTGGGTAACTGAAAGAAGTCAAGTTTTCCATTCAAGAAAATGTGCTGCAAATTCTACCAAAAGCCTCCAAAAAGATGTTAAAAGCAATGAGGAGAGTGGATCTCCCTGCTTTATTCCCCAGCTTGGATTGAAAAAACCCAACAGGTTTGCCATTTATAATGGTTGAGAAGAAAGATGATGTTATGTTAGTGATGACGATTCTTGTGAAAGATTTAGTAAAGCCAAATATGAGTAGTATATCTTCTAGAAATTAACAATTTACCCTATTAAAAACTCTTGCTAGATCCAATTTTAGTATGCAGTTAGGGTGTGCATGTTTTTATTAAAATTTGTTTGTCATTTCTTGAAGATTTATCACATTATCAGCCATTTCCCGCCTTTCATGAAAGCATATTGCTGTTGTGATATAATCTTAATAATGTGTCCATTCAACCATTAACTAGAAGTTCAGAAGAAGAAGAAAAATCTTGTTATTGAAGTTAGGAAGGCTGATTGGTCTATAATCAGCAAAGGTGACTGGATTTTCCTTTTCAGGATCGAGGCATATCTACATACTTGAAATAGCTGGAGGGATTATCTTGCCTATTATGAAATCCTTAGTTGTCTGCATTATGTCTTCTGAGATTATGTATGTCCCTAATTATTTTGGAACAAACTAGCAGCATAGCCATTAGGACCTGGTGTTAGTCCCGATTTAAGGAGAAAACAATCTCCTTTATCTCTAACAATGAGTGTTCTGTCATTAATGAGAGATTATCCTCAGATGAGATCAGTTTTGGTATTTGGCTTAAATTTTGGGATTGAAAAGTTTTGGTGTTTACATTTGATACAATTGATGGTAGATTTTTTAAAGATGAGATAACATTTTCCTCAATATGAGACGGGTTATCAATCCACTGACCATTTTAAGCTTTAATCTTTGTAATGTTTTGTTTCATTCTTCTTTGTTTTACTGACTCATGGAACAATTTAGTATTTTTCATCTCCATCTTATAACCATTTTAATTTAGCCTTTTGTTTCCAAGAAAGGTTTATCTCATTTAAGGATTTTATTTGTAATGTTTTCTTATGATTTAGCTGCATTAGATCTGCAGTGGAGTTACTATTTTCATATAGTAACTCCCGAGTTCTAAGAGCTTCCTCAGCATTTATGATGCTAGAGTTAATATCTCCAAATTTTTCTTTGTTCCATATTTTTTACATTTTAATGTCTTTTAAACTTAAGGAACAACATGATCATTCATATTTCCTGCATAGGCAAGTTACAATTATGATTTATTACCTTTTTCAGGTCTGACCTTGTTAACCAGAGATCAATAAACCTAAAAGGTTTTGTTGCCGAGGGTATATCAGTTCCTATAGTGAGTAGGAGGGAGGTATGGTCTGGTGTTAATTTACTAAGGGCGTGTATTGAACTTTTTGGGAATTTTTGAAACCAATTGGAACTAACTAGACCCTTATCCAACCTTTCTTAGAGGGTTTGTACTTCCATTAATCCATGTAAAAGTGTTACCTATTGTGAGACTTTCATGTAACTGCTTATCAGATATAAAATATGAAAATCATTTATGCTTTGCAGGTTAAACTTTTTGGAACCTATGTATTCATTTATATTAGACATATTATTAAAATCTCCAATGATGATTTTACAGTCACATGTAAATATTTAAGATCTTTCCAAAGTGATCTTCTTATTTTCTTGTATAATGATTATTGACATTTCATCTTTGATAGTTACATTTTTTTATCTTTGAAAAAACATATTGATCGGTTTCAGTGACTATGTCAATTTGGAGATCCGAATTCCAAATTATCCATATATCACTGGCTTGTGCACTATAGTAGTTGTTAAAATTCAATTTGACCTTGTAATCTCCACTTTGATTATGACATCGTTTGGATTCAATAATACAAACTATTTTAATGTTGTGAATCTTGATCAGTTTTTTTAGTCTATCTAGGGATGTGTCTTCTAAGATTCCATACAAGGCATTTCAGATTATGAGTTTTATCAATCATTTAAAAGGATTTCTTACCTTTTAAAAATGATCTCAAATTCATTTGATTTAGTTTATTAAACAAGGTTCTTTTCCTTGATTTCACAACACTCACAATTATTATTTTAAGACGTTTAAGAGCACTTACTTGATCCAGCAGTTGCACTATAGTACTCTCATCAGCAATTTCATAAGAGTCTGTTTCCTCCTCGTCCTTTAGTACTGTAAACATGTTTTGATGGGGGAGATAATTGAATGTTAGTATCGTAATCAAATGTAGTAGGGTTTATACATGTTAGGTCATCCTTGGCATATGTTTGTGGAGTTTGCCTGGATGTTAAATTAGTCTCAATGTCTTTCACATTGACTACCTTAGCTAGAGAGGTTATAGATGGTGCCTTAGTTTCTAGGATACTCTGTGGTGGTTCAGCAATTAGGATATTTTCACTCAGGTTACCCTTATGCTCGGTTCCTTGTTGAGGAGTTCCTTCTGATGTTTTATTTCTATCAAAGGAATTGATGAGGTTCTGGTTGATGTTATCTTGTGTGGGCCCTATTGTGTTAGGTTTTTTTATCCCGAGCCTGAAATTCTTATTGTTTTCTGGGATATTGTAAAGTTTGATGTGTTTGGATTTTGAGCTTGAGCTAGGGATTTCCACATGGCATGATTTTTTGGTTCGCTGCTATCCATCCTAGGTTTGGTTGTAGGTTTAGGCATAACTTTGGATTCAAAATTCGGCATATGTTCAACTCACGTCCTAATTTCTTACAGTGAGAGCAATATATTGGGAGGTTTTCATATTATATTGCATATTTCTCATTTTCTGTAATCGAACCTAACTTGGTGGTGGGTGTAAGCTGCGATTGAATGTCCACCTCAACACATATCTTCATTGCCAAAGGTCTTGGCGCTATCCATTTTGATGAAGTTTCTGATCTGATTGTCAATAGCTTCAATCGATTGCAGGTTGTAATAATACATAGACACGTTCCTTATGGTGATCCAAGCTTACATTATCGATGATTCATTGTTGGGCTTGAAATCTAGTGTCCATCTCAGAATTCTAATGTTGATGCCATTGAAGGAACAAACTGCCTTAATCCATCACCTATGGAAATCCTCATTGTCTTGAAATCGAATTAGGATGTTCCTAAAATCAATTACTCCAATTTGGTATTTTCCAGCAAAAACTATACCTTGTGGAAAGTTACCGACAAGGGTATTTTAACGGTGGCTGGACAGTATTTGAATCTTGTGGATTGAGTAGAGCACCGATGAGTCGCCTCTGAATTGAGTGTTCGGTCTACCTATGAATTATGTGCAATATTAATACGTAACTCATATTTTTAAAGTATTCATTTTTTATGCCTTAGGTTATACATAAATAAATATATTAACAATTTTAAAAAATGTTTATGAATATTGTAAAAAGATAGAATATTGTTAGAAGGACGAACTAAGTACTTCCCATGCTTTCTTATATTTGACACATTTTTTCGTTTTTGATATGTTTTTGTAAAACTGTCACATTTCTTTTTATGGAAAAAGTTAATCATTCTCAATCACTCATTAAACTTTTTACTCTCTTATCCACACATTTCAACTTGGGGAAAAAACACCGAAACTTATGGTGCCAAATAAAGTGAAACCGAAGGATTATAATAAATTGTAAATTTTGTCCCAAATCAAGTGCAATTTGACTATTGATTTGAACACTTTTGAATTGATGTATTAGCATTCTGTAATATCTTATTAGATTTTATATATAAATATTTTTAAAATATAATTTTTTTTATAAAGTTTTATTTTAGACCGACTAACTATTATACGTGGTTATTTTATAATTGATTTAACTAATGAGTGATTTGATGATTATTTTTATTTATTGCAATGGATTATTATAACTTTGAAAAACTTTGAAAATAGAGTAAATCATATCATAATGTATAAATAATTATTATTTGACAATAAAGTAATTGAAATGAGATTTTTCATGATTAGTTTAACCATTGGTCGATTTAACAAGAGATTTTCTCTACAAGTCTAATCATCATTAATAAAAAAATATTAATCATAAAATATGTTTAGAATTTACATGAAAGTCAAACCTTGGAGTAACAAGGAGAAGTGATTTCTTAAAACTTATTTTACTTCATTTTCATATTTCTCTACATCCTTGGGAAATAGTGCTCCCTTCGTGCCAGCTCAAATTGCACAACAATCATTATTACGCTCTTCGAGAAACATATTTAACCATTAATATCTTTACCTACGAATAATAACGGTAAATAAAAAGTTGATATTTGAAAACTACTGGTTACGACGAATCGAACAATATCATATATGATAATATTATTATTTATATATCTATTCAGATATACGGTCAAAGTTATACAATGAATAGTGACATAAAGTGAAGAAGTCAATTTAAGCTGGGACGGAGGGAGTACATATTTTCATATTTCTATGGAAATATGAGTTTGAATTATAATTAAAGAAAAGTAAAAAGTTTTAGTTACAATATTATAAATTTATTATGCAACCTGCATTAGTTATTAGTTTGTGATCCGATTAATTCAATTCAAATTTTTTTATCATAATTTCTTTTATTTTATCATTTAAACTTTGATTTTTTCCTAACTTAGTATTTAGTATTTTAAGAGATGGACTCATCCTGTAATAGTCAATTTCGACGAAAAATATTAAACATCAACTAGCACAAACCAACACCACCGCCACCGCCCCGCCCCGCCGCGCCGCACCACCGCCTCTACCACTTCATGCAATGAAACCGCTGACCACCGCCCTCCGAATTCCTTCATTGATACAAATCCAAATACCACAATGGCTTGCTATATTTTCCGGAAAATTCCTTAATTTGTAATCTCTGAGACGTTATCAAGCTTTTGACTTTCATCTGGGCTCTCTCTTCTCCTTCAACCGCACTCTAGGCGATTGGCCTCCTGAAACTAGCTATAATCCCGAATAGGTAAAATTTTGATGTCTGGGTTTTTGTTGATTTAGTGTTTATCGTTCTTGTTTAAATTTGTGATTAATTTGCTGCTGTAATGGGTCCTATTTAGCATGATTGTTTTTTGGTTGTAACTTGTAAGTATCCAGAAACCTTAGTGTTCTGTAGAGGGATTTGTTTGAGGAGTCCCTTGATTGTGTGGGACTTGGAAGTGCTAAAATTGATATTTTTATCTCACTTTTGAGTTTTTGTTTTGTGGAAAAATGATTGTACCTGAAATTCGATTTGTTGTGTCTTTTTGCTATGTTGTATGTAGCCTTTTTGGTGTAGAAGTGGCCTTGAACAACTTACTGAGCTTGGATTGTAAGTTGGAAGTGAAACTACAGAGGAACATGCTTCTATGACTTTTAATGTAGAATAGGGAAATTGGATAATATTTACATTTCTTTCCGCCAAAGGCTGGTTTTTGAGATACAATAATAAGGACTGAATCCATTAGGGCTTTTAAGTTTTGAACATGAAGTGTTTTCTCTGCTATGATTTAACGGGCTGTTTCCAACAACACACAGATGATTTGAGCAGATAATGTCCAGAAAAGGTCCTGGGTGGTTATATAAGGTTGGGGAAGGGGACCATGGTAGTTGAGGGTTTTTGTTATTTGTAATTAAAATTTGACGCATTAGGGAACACTATTACCCTTGAAAAAAGCAACTTCCTTCAAGGCTAAGGTCTTAGTTAGCCAAAATGGTACAAAGAGATCACTCTTTGAAGCAAGGTGATGGAGAATGAGACTGCCAAGTTATGATGATCACTATTGATATTCACTCAGTATCTGTATTCATACTTGTATTTAAAGCACGGATCCAGTTACCGCAGTGTTTTCATTGTTGGTCTTTCCACAATGTTTTCGTCGTTGTCTTGGCAGTTATTGAAAATTTGAAATAAAAAATTATCTACATATCAACCTTTCATTTTGATATCTTCAGTCAGCACCCTTTCTTTCTAAATTCTTCTGCCACGTTTTCCTCACGTCTGCATGTGTGACAATTTCTGTAAAAGTAGATTTGGAAGACCCCTTATATACTGGAAAATAAATCATTAAGTTATGCAAGTGCATGGCTGTATCTATTATTTTTTTTAAAATGTTTGGGGGGATTCACGTAGAAATTAAGCTGGGAATTTTTCGTTCGGCACTATAGGTGCCATGAGATCAGCTGCTGATTCCTCTGCTCTCAGCCTGACATCTTACAGTTCTCATCGAAGGGCTTTGACTCAGATTCCAAGTCCTTTGCTATCACAAACACTTCTCCAACAACTCCGATTTCTTTCATGTTGACACCTTTCCTTCGTGCATCAAGATTAACCTTAGTGTCGAGTTTTTTCAAGCCGGGGAGAATGATGAGGAAGGAGAATGGAACTTAAGTAGTTTATTTTTCAGAACACCATTCGTGAACAGTAACCAGGAATAGTATTTCATAATTCTAGAAGGGCTTTCTTTATTATTTCCTTATTTTTCAGCATTAGTTTTTAATAATTCCTTTTAGCATTAGGAATCTGTTTTCATTCTGGTTTAGGAAACTAGAAGGGATTTCGTTTCTTATTATGATTTACTTTTCTAGCTATAAATAATGTATCCTCAAGGAGGAATAGACAGAGATTGAGATTAATAAAGTTTCTCGCGATTTACATCGTGAATTGAGTTGTGAGATGCAGATTAACTTTTGGGTGCGACGTCTAAAAGACCCCGAGGTGTGACGCCGAGGGTTTATGAGTGATTCCTAAGTTTGTTTAGGAGTGATTCCTAAGTTTATCTTTGTTTTCTTAAGTTTCTGCAGATTTTTTCCTTTAACCTACAACCATATACCTATAATTTTCCTACCCTAAGGCCAAGTTCTAAACCTAAAATCTGTTCTAAACCTACGCTTCGTTGGTGCTGCATCAGTTTAAGACTGCGTTGGGAGACCAAAAGTGAAGAATATGAAGATTAATATTGATGCATATGATTTTTAGCACTTTAGCTGCAATGGAAAATAAAAAAGATCACAAAATAACAGCTTCAATTTTCAGCTGTGTTCAAGACAATGTTAGTTTGCCTAAAGAAAGAAGACTTGTTTCCTTTTATGCTTTGGCAAGAAACTTTGCTATATCAAGTGATGGGAGATGTTGGTCATTTCCTTTGGGAAGGGGATGAGACAAGAGGTACTTCAAGTTTAGGTGCTTTAAGCTAAGCCGACAGGTGCAGCTTATAAGAATTTAGAATTATTGATAAGAGTGCTCTAAGTTTAACTTGTAGGTACTTCATGTTAATCATTTATGTTCTTTCAGTTAAGCTCGTAACTTGTAAATACTACATGGAAATTTTAAGTTTAATTTGTTGGTTCTCTAAACTATTCTAGCAGTAGGTTCTTCAAGTTTAACGTGAAGGTGCTTCGAGTTTAACATGGAGGTGTTTCAAGTTTCAAGTTATGTGCTTATATGTGTTTTAAATCATGCTTCTACTTGTTTCAAGTTATAACTCAGAGGTGTTTCAAGTTTAAATTTTAGGTTCTTTGAGTTAAAATTTGGAGGAACTTCAATTTTTGTACTTGTAGTTCTTTTAAGTTAAGCTTGTAGATGCTTTATGTTATGTTTGATAGTGCTTCAAGTTATGCTTTTAGGTGTTTCAAGTTATAAGTTGTAGGTTATCCTAGCTATGCTATAGGTTTTTCAAGCTATACAGGCGGTGCTTCATAAATAATTTGGAGGTAATTCAAAATTAACTTGTAGATTCTTTAAAATAAGCTGCATGTACGTCAACATATGCTTGGTGGTATTTCAAGTTATGCTTATAGGTATTTAAAGTTATAACTCGAAAATGATTCAAATTTAACTTTTATGTTCACCAAGCTAAGCTTGTAGGTGTTTCAAAATACTTGTGGGTGCTTATGAATAACTTGGAGGTGCTTCAAGTTTAACTTGTAGGTTCTTTAACTTAATATTGTAGGTACTTCAAGTTGCTAGTAGGGTATTTAAGTTAAATTTGCTGGTGTTTCAAGTACTTGTAGGTTCTTTAGAATAACCTTGTAGGTGCTTCAATTGTACATCGAAGGTGCTTTGAGTATAGTTTGAAGGTGTTTCAAGTATTGTGAACAAGTGATAAATTTAAGTCGTACGGAATTCAAATTGTACTTTAGGTGTTTAAAAACAGCTCGAAAAAAGTATAAATGCACTGATCATATGCAACTAAAAATTGGAAGTCACTATAATTTGTATAAACCCGACCTCCATGATTCCAATCTCCAAAAATAACCAAGGGATAACTGCTCCCAAACTAGGGAGAAGAGCTTGTCAAAGTGCTATATGCATCTTTTGTGGTCCTTTGTCCCATTAGGATATTGTTATTGTTGCATGTCTGATAAGGTAACACGTAGTGGAGTTTTGTAGGATCAATCATTATTATAAATACAATTGTTATTGTTGCATGTCTGATAAGGTAACACGTAGTGGAGTTTTGTAGGATCAATCATTATTATAAATACAAATACCACGTGCGAGGATGCATTGGGCTGTTATTGTGTTTTTGTTTTGTTAATCCATAAACGCGTACTCGACTGTTTATTTGCACTGCAATCATTATTACATTGTTCAACAAATATATTTGATCGTTAATATATTTATCTACGTAAAATAACGGTAAATAAAAAGTTGATATTCAGAAACTACTTGTTACATTGAATTGAACAATATCATATACGATAATATTATTGTTCATAAATCTACTCAAATATGCGATCAAACTTTGAGAGAGAATATTGTAAAAAAAGTAGAAGTGCAAATAGAGATGAGACGGAAGGAGTACACGGCAAGATAACACAAGAGAGATAACAGAAGAATTGGATTTGAAGGCAATTTGAGAGGAATTTCTGATGGCTGAGATTTTGTCTTACATAACCCTCTGATCTCATATAGATCACTTGTCTCACCAGAACCCTCACCTCTCTCTATATAATATAAAGGTTTACAAATATATCCCCCTAAGTTTAGGGCAATATGATGCACATAGGTTATTAGATCTCTGTTTACATAAGATACTATTTGTAGCTACGGAAATTGAGTCTAAGAAATAGTATGATATCACAGGTTAGATTTTTAATTTTCCAAGGTGCAAATTTTGGATAGTTTATGGACCTGACCAATATGCTAGAATCTGTGATATAAGGACACCATCCTTGTGTATTTTTGCTGCCGCCTGAACAACCCTCCAGCATGTTTGTGTCTCAGCTTGTAGCACCGACGAGCTTACAAAAAAGTTGGATCCTATCCTGACAATTTCACTGCACTCCGTTTCATTGACCATGACAAGCTTCCACGCTCCTGCTCCTACTGGTTTTTGCTTGTGGTACGAGCCATCGAAGTAGATCGCTAACACATTTGTTGCACTTTCCCTTTGCTCCACAATCTGCCTTCATAATAAGGTATCTCGATCTTTGTCAGTAGGTTCGTGTTATCTCACCGTCAATGAATTAGTATCCCATGAATTTGTGAGTTAAAAAATCAAATGCATCATTTGTTGCCAACCAGCTCTTGATAGGATCTACATCCTCATTGTTGATCACCTTATTATTCTTATTCTTCCAAATCTCCCACAATATGAATGCCCATAGTTAAATAAATGTGTTGACTGGAGCCTGTTGTAGCCACTGTCTAAACCACTCCTTGAATGAAACCTGCAGTCCTTGATCGAAATCAAATTCAAAGAGGAGATCCTCCTCCAGATCCTTTTGGAGATATCACATTGTAGGAAGAGATGGGAGATGGTTTCCTGCATTAAAACACATCTTGTACACAATGGATCCTACGTCAGTTTTCTTTTAAACCTATCCACTTGTGTGGGTAAAGCATCCGACATCAATCTCCATAAAAAAATGAGAATCTTTTAAGGAAGTTTCAGGTTCCAAATTTGGTTCCACATTTTTGCATCGGCAGCCAAAGATTGCTGATTCTGTGAAGTGGAAGGCTTGATCATATTCATAGCTATATGATATCCCTTCTTGACTACATACTGACCACCTGTGCTTGGACTCCATAGTGGTTGGTGTTCCCCCAGTAACAATTCCATTCAAGTGAATCAGAAGAATCTTTGGGACTATGGATGAAGGGAATATTGCTCTTACCAAAGGTGCTCTCCAGGTGCAATTCTGATTGTGTGAGACTCTCAGATTAGTTGAAGTGTGCAGTACTGACTCAGTAGGAATGGGATTTTACTGATTCAGTATCCATTGATCTAATAGTCATACTCTATTACCAATAACCACTCTCCAAGCTAGATTATCAGTCACAATTTCTTTTACTAATGAAAAAATGGATCTCCATCCCTACGAATGACCACTCTTTGTCCTACACACCTGATATCCACATTCTTAGGTTGTTTGGCCTTGTATGTTTGTGAGCAAACTTTGATCATCCGACATGATGCGGCAAACATGTTTTACAAGTAGCGCTTTATTCATTACTAAAACTGATCTCACCCCTAAACCACCTTGCTTTTTGGAGGATGTGATACATTTCCATGATCTCCAGCAAATTGTCCTTCCTTCAAAACAACCTCGCAAATGAAGGATGCAGTCAATTTATCAAGTTTTTTAGGACATTCTTGTGATGCATGGAGAACAACAATTTACTGTTTTTAATTGTTTTCCGATTTTGTTTTTATTTCGGAATTAATTTTGAATTTACTTTTTTTATTATTCCAAATTTATTTGGGTTTCTTTTAGTATTTAAAGACCTCTTGTATTTTCTGGATTGGTATTCAATCACAATATTATTTTTGAGGTTATTTTCTCTTTGGTGGATTCCAGAACTAAAACCTAGGATTTGTGCTTGCATACCTTAATTGTTTTTCAAGATTCATGTTTGTGCATATTTTTGATATTCTGACTGTGTCATTGTCTCTCTTTTCTTTTCTATGAAAATCATTCAAAAATGTTTGGGGAAATGGCTAAAAGCAATAACTAACATATTGCAAAGATATCAAAATTATATGTCAATCAAACGTATTGTCTGTACTATTACAGATTAGAGATCCAGTAAGGTTGTAACTGCACTCAAGGATATTAACTTGCTTACCTGGAAAACTATGACCACTTGACAGAAAGGGGCGCATGACACATCAATACCACTACGCCAAACATGGATTTACTTTCTACAACTGTAACATAACTTGATCCAACCATGGTCTATGTTGTCCAAACTGTAACACCTTGAAAAACATAGATTTGACATGTCCAAATTAAAAGAAATACGAAGATAAAACCACAAACAAAATTACGAACACATGATCGATATAAGCAGATTGAGAACAACATATCAACGCGAACAACTAAATCGAGTTATTATCATGAGCACAACGATTGAATCGATCAAGCAAAACAGCAAAACTAATGTGAGAAAACAAATCTCACACTTGGTCAATAACATGAACCATCAATAAGCAAGAATAATAAGTTGCAAATAAATAGTGCAAGCTTTTATCATTGATCTATTTTTAAAAGAACTTATACTAATGCTGTGAGATAGTTACTTATCTTAAGAGCAATTAGTCTCTTATGAAGGCATTTCTAACCTATGTTACCCGACACCTAAGATTAGGTGAAGAATCGCGTGTCGATTCGACACATCATGCGACACGACACATGACACGCATTGAGATTTGGTTGAGTTGCGTATCAGTTGACGAATATAAAACAGATGTGAGTATCGGATGAAGGGGAAATATATGACTTGTAAAGTTATGAAAACTTATCATTTTTAATTAATTAATTTTGTGCATGTGTTCTAGGTAATTAAGCCAAACTAATGAATCTAGAAGCAAAATACGTTCAAATTAATTATTTTGACATAACTACCTAAAATCTAAAAATAAACCAATGTATTGTAAGAAGAAATAAATGTCCAGTCTTTCAATGTTGTCTGAAATGGATAAGCTTTCTTGGTTTCCATACCCATGTCAATATGCACGTACAATGCCATAAAATAAAATATAGGCGTGTTGGAATATATTTTACGATACTTTAGATGGTAGACGTGTCACAAAAATTAGTCAAGACACTCAGTTGACCGAGTCGGTGTGTCAGTAAAATATCAAATTTGAATGTTGTCGTATCTGATCCCTACTCGGTCACGACACTTAATCCGAGTTGAGGTAACATAGTTTCTAACTATTCAAATGGATGGAGTTTCATACTTTATAGATCTTTAGTAGATCCCATGGTACTGTCTCATTTTTTAAAATAAATTTGAACCGTCTCAAAGACGGGAGGGGGGGGGGGGTTATAGGGTTCCCGCCCTTTTCTATTAAGATCAATTTGCACAGTGTGCGATTACAACATGTGATGTGGGATAAACCCATTACACTGAGGCGTGCTAAAATAAAATTATAGTCTACACTATCAGTGGCTATAAGAGAATTACACATAAGCCTTAATCAATATTACAATACTAAATGGAAAGCTTATGTGAAAACGTGAAGAGGGCCTCATGAATAATTGGTTAAAACACTGTGTTGCCATACTGTAGTCACAATAAATCGACCTGAGACTACCATCAAGAACAAAACAGTCAAGTATCAAATAATACGCACGCTAA
>JAULKK010294917.1:0-13020 GCA_032355705.1 Rubia peregrina
CTAAATCAAACCGGCCCGGTCTATAAGTAACTGAAATACGTTTCTTATAATGCAATTGGTAAAACTAGCTACTAGAACCATAAGTTTGTAACATGGGTGAAATTGGACCATTAGTCAATAGATTCATATTTAAATTAGGGTGCTGCTATATCACGCCCTGTATTTTACTTACTTATGCACTAATATGTATGTACGTGTATAAAATATATTTTAATTCTGAAAAAACAAAATAAAACAAAATAAAATTGATTTTTTAAAATACAAAATTGCCCTTCTTCTTCCTCTTTCCTTCACCACTCACCGGTGCCACCACTCACCGCAGCCGCGTGACCACCTCGCCGCCTCCCGCCACCATTTACAGACCACCACCCGCCGCCATCTACAGACCATTGGAACTGGTAATCGCGAGCAACGGAAAATGTGAGAACCACCGGGGGAGAAAAAGGAAAACGTGAGCCGGTGAAGAGGGAAAATGCGAGCTGGGGGAGAGGGAAAACACGAGATGGGGAGAGGGAAAACGCGAGCCGTGGTGGGGGAGAGGGAAAACGCGAGCTGGGACCGGAGAAAGGGAAAATCCGAGAGGTGAGAATGAGGCGGCGCAAGCAGGAAATGAGAGCGGGAGGCGGTGGTGAAACGTGACCGGAGGAACGGCGGAAGGAGATCTGGCAAAGATAGCGCATGCAATTCACGCGACGCGTGCATCTCACGCGCGCACCACTTTATGGGTGTGCAATTTACGCTCGTGCGACGGCCGGAGGGAAGATGCGGGGGAAGATGTGGGGAATACGCGAGCAAGACAGGCGGAGGGAAATCAGTCGGAGGGAAATGGGGTGGGGCGGAAGTGGGCAGGTCGAAGGGAAAAGCAGGGAAGACGGTCGGGTGGCGGGGTGGGGAAGATGGCGGGGGTGGCGTGGGAAAGATGATCGGGAGGAGGGGCGGGGCGGGGTGAACGGCTGGCCACCGGAAACACCACCACCGCGGAGGTGGTGGTGGTTCTAGAATTTCCGGCAGCGGCTGAGGTCTAAACCAATTCCGACAGCACCCTCTTTTTTTGTTTTATTAAATTTAATTCAAAATACATATTATATTTAATATGTACAAATAAATGACATAATACAGTAAAATACATGGATGGATATACGGAGTATCAATCCACTTAAATTAAGTCATACAGCACATCAAAATCCAATCTTAAGTTTCGAGTCAAATCAATATAACTAATGATAGTGCAAAGGAAGAAATATTTATTGACTTAAATAGTTCAAACAGTCAATTCTATTACCAACACTTGTGTGTGTACACACTTGAAACTAAACTTAACCTGAATTTGAACAATCTACCGTTCACAGTTTCAATATCTCAAGGCACACAGAAATAAAGGGGGGGAAAGAACAATATACCGTTCACTTATGGAGGGACATGCAATATTTTCTCTGTAAATCACTCTATTCCACTATTTTAATTTTATGTGGTTAAAATAAAATACGTTTAATTTAAAAAATTGTATTAAAATGTCACCATATTATTGTGTGATATATTGTTAATTTCATCATAACATGTATCTTTAGAATGTCAAACTTTTATAATTTATTAGCTATTAATTATTTATTTACTGGTCAAATAATTTTTAAGTTGATTGTCAAAAGTTAAATTTAAAACTTCGAGTAAAATTAATTAATAAATTATACTTAGAATTTGTTCTCAAGATCTTATTTGCATTTCAATTTAATTCAGTTCAATTCAATTTAGTTTAGTTTAACATAAATTTAATTTGGTTAAATTTAACTTAGTTTATCATACAAATTTAAATTGAGTTCAGATCATATCAGATCAGATCAGTTCATATTCTGAACTAAACCACCTGTTAGGAGACCCACTCAATTCATGACATCTGATATGTTACAAACGGCTAACTAAACTAGGAACAAAGAGTAATTTCTTATTGAATATCCAAATCTGATACAAAGAATTTGGCAGAAATTATATAGGGAACAAGGAATCAGAGAAAAGTATGAACTAAAGAAGGGTTACAATCCAGATTTTTCATAATATCAATCACCCCACACTTTCCCTATTAATACATATCTCTAACTAACAACTAACCATTTAGTTCTTGTGATCAAATCAGTTAGAATTCAGTTAGGAACTTCCCAATTGATCAACCGTTGTAACTTCCTTCTTCTGCTCGTTCTTGTGCTTTAAATCTCGGCTGCAACATTTAATAGTGAATTTCCCAAAATGCCTCTCTGTACTCTTGGGTTATATGACAAAGTCTCCCCCTCAATTTCCATATTGTACTCAAGCTGAGAACATTAATATCGGAATTCTGGAAATTGGTTCATGATAAAGGAACTGTCTTCCCAAGAAGCTTCCTAAAGTGGTAGTTGTTGCCATTGTATAAGCCAATGGACATTTTGCTCACTTCCTGTAGTAGACAATCTTCTCTGCAAAACCTTCCCAGGAAGTAACTTAAAGATATCCTCTTGATCAGAACTTGGAATGTGAGTAATTACTGCTGGTGGAGGGCCAAGATATGACTTAAGCAATGAGACATGAAACACCACTGGATGAACTCTAGAAGTTATTGGCAGTTGCAATCTATAGGCTACTGAGCCAATTTTCTGCAATACCTTATAGGGACCAAATAATTTTGGAGCTAATCTCATATTATCTCTCTGTGTTACAGAAGTTTGCATATACTTCTGCAATTTCAAATACACCAAGTCCCCTTCTTGAAAAACTCGATCATTTCTTTTATTATCTGCATAGTGCTTTTATCTATCTTGTGCAGCTTTCAAATGATCTTGTAACAGTAGCTATATTATTTCAATCTGAGCTAATAAATTCTGATTTGCCGGAATAACCACTTCTGAGTATTCACCAAGGGGAATGTGTTGTGGTTTAGTTCCATACAAAGCTTCATGTTGAGCCATTTTAATACTGCTTTGATAGGAGGTGTTACACCATCATTCAACCATGCTTATCCATTCTTTCCAAGTATCATATTTATCTCCACAGAAGTATCTTAAGTAGTTCTCAAGGATCTGATTAGTCCTCTCAGTTTGGCAATCAATTTCTGGATGATATGCACTACTAAATTGGAGTTTGGTCCCTAACTTGGAGAACAACTCTTTCTATAATTGGCTGGTAAACACTCTATCTCTATCACTGGTTATTGATTCAAGCAAACCATGAAGCTTGTATATCTTAGCCAAAAATATTTCTGAGACCTGAAGAGCTGTGAAAGGATGTGACAATGCAATAAAATGTGCATACTTGGTTGACCTGTCAACTACTACCATAACAGTGTCATAGCCTTGATTTTGGTAATTTGCCGATGAAATCCATAGTAATGTGTGTCCATGGTTTGGATAGAATAGGTAATGGTTGAAGCAAACTTGGTGGAAGGATGTTCTCATGTTTAATTCTCTGGCATATCTCACAATACCTCACAAACTGAATTATTTCCTCTCTCATATTTGGCCAATAGAAGAGAGATTCAATCATCTTGATAGTAGCCGTTTGTCCAGAGTGCCCCCCTAAGTGTCTTTCTTCAAAATCCCATTAATATACTAATATTCATTGATGTTTTTCCTGTTGATTATGAGTACAAGTGGCTTGCAGTATATACTTCTGAGCCTTGTAAATTATCTTTGTAACTGTCCTTAATCTATGAAAGTCAATGTGGCTGAGCATAAGTAATGACTCTCAGTTGTGATTCATAACCTTTTCCTTATGATTTCATAGTCTCACCTTGATTCTGAATCAAGTAATCAGTACTCATGTCTGCATTTATCTTTCCATCCATATTATTACGTTGACTCTGAATCACACAATCAACACTCATATCAGTATTTACCTTTTCAGTCATCACAACACTGAGTGAGTGCTCAATTTCTTTGGAGTCTTCTACTTGCTTAATTATTTTATACTGCTATCATTACTCAGTAGCAACTCTTTGGTGCCACAATTTTAGAATCATTGTGATCATCATTGAATACCAGTTTTCCTTGGTTAACTAGCACTGACCTACAGTTTTCTTCCACTCTAACTACCTTTGGTTTGGTTTCCTCATTAATAGGCAATTCTTAAAGTGTTGTTGAATCATTATATCTTCTTGAAAGTGCATAAACAACTATGTTTTCTTTTCCTTTTTTGTAATGTATCTCAAAACTAAGTCCAAACAGCTTGGTAGCCCACTTGTGCTGTAAAGCATCATTTAGCTTATGATTCAACAAAAACCTGAGAGTGATCAATGTTGATTATGAAATGATGCACAATTAGGTAATGTCTACATTTATCAATAGTCATAACCATAGCTAACAACTCTTTTTCATATGTTGACAGTCCTATGTTCTTTTGGAAAAATATTTGCTCAAATAAGCTATTGGATGCTCTTGCATAAGAACTGCCCCCATCCCAATATCACTTACATCAGTCTCAATTACAAAAGCCTTATCAAACTCTGGAAGTTTCAGTACAGGAGCAGTAGTAATAATGTTCTTCAATTTCTTAAAAAGAAACTTCAGTTTCACTAGACCACTTGAATGAGTCTTTTTTTTAACAGATCATATAGTGGTCTACGGATAGATTCATAACCCTTGATAAACCTCCTATAATATCCTGTTAAACCCAAAAATCCCCTCAACTCTTTAATATTCTTGGGAATCTGCCAATCTAATATACAACTAACCTTATTTGGATCCATTTGCATCCCTTCTGCAGTAATGATATGTCCCAAATACTCTACTTATTTTTATGCAAACACATATTTTGAAGCCTTTACATACAGTTTATGTTTTCTGAGTAATTCAAGAACAAGCTGCAATTGTTGTATACTCCTATGTGATTCCAAAGTCTTACGATAAACTAAGATATCATCAAAGAATACCGAAAAAAACTTTCTAAGATGAGCCTTACAGATTTGATTCATCAAGGATTGGAAGGTGGTTGGTGCATTAGTTAAGGCAAAAGGCATAACCAAGAATTCATAATGACCACTATGGGTCTGAAACACTATTTTAGATACACCTTCTTTTCTCATTCTTATTTAATGGTAACCAGCCCTCAAATCCAATTTGGAAAAATAATGTGCACCATGAAATTCATCTAAAATTTATCAATTATTGGCATTGGAAACTTATCCTTTATAGTAAGATCATTGAGCCTCCTGTAATCAATGCATAATCTCCAAGAGTCATCCTTCTTTTTAACCAGCAAGACGGGTGAGGATTATGGACTATTATTGAGTTGGATCACCTAATCCTTAAGCATTTCTTCAACCTATATTTTAATCTCAGCTTTGTGTGCATGTGGCTGCCTATATGGCCTTATTTGAAATGGTTGAGACTCTGGCTTAAGAAGAATTTTATGATTAACTTCCTTGATAGGAGGCAAACCTTTAGGAATCTCAAAAACACCATTATACATGTTTAAGAGTTGCCGAATCTCCTCAATTGAGCAGCATTCTTCTACTTATGATTTCTTCTTGTTGCAGACATTATTTGCTGCATTCTGAGTGTTAATTTCCCTAAAAACTTGTAACTAATCTGTAGCAGCAACCTTTCTAATTGAGTCTCTCTTTAGAGTAGCATGCATCAACTTCCTCTTCTTATGCTCAGCTATTAGTTTAGCCTCATATCCCCTAATCAAGTTGACTTTCACCTCCTTATCAGTACCAAAAAAATCCAGTTCATTCCATCATTACTGAAGGTAATGCTATAGTTTCTGAAATCAAAAGATATAGGACTGTAAGTTCTCATCCAGTCTACTCCCAACAGAATATCCAAGTTACCCAAGGGTAAAACTCCCATATCATAACTGAATTGATGTTGATTGATACTCCAAACTACTTTGGGACAGTAAGAACTCCCATTCACTTTACTTCCATCTGCTACCTCTACCATAAATGGTCTTGGGGTAAACTCTCGAGTCAGCTTCAACTGTTTAACCGATGTAGGATTGATGAAACCATCGTTGCTACATGTGTCTAACAAAATACTGACTGATCTCCCAAGCAATCTTCCATAGATGATTATGGAATTCTGATGTGAACTGTGACCATCTAATGCTCTTAAATGGGCAATTTATGAACTTTCTGGTTCCTCCATCTCACTTTCCATTCCTGAATCTGTCTCTATCACAAAAACTTCACGATTTTCCTCCAAATCCTTAGCCTTTAAACAATTGATTTGTCTATATTTACACACATGACCTATTCCAAATTTCTCTCCACATTTAAAACATATGTCATTCTCCCTTCTAAATTGCATTTCTTGAGGTGATATCCTCTTAAATCCATCAGAGTTTAATCCATTTTCTTCCTTACTTCCACCAGATTGTTCAACATTATTTCTATAACTTATCTGAGTGTTAAACTTCATATTAGATCCATGACTATTCACAGGTTGAACAGAACGCCAAACTTTATTCTTCTTATACATCATGTTAATATTATCTTCTTTTAATAAATCAATTTCTACGGTTTCTTGCAGAGTTTTAGGCTTAAACAATTTAACTGTAGGCTTCAACTCTTCCTTGAGACCACTAATAAAACTCGATATAAAATAAGATTCAGGTAGGGTAGAATTCTTACTGATTATAACAGTTCTGAGCTTTTCAAACGATTGCTGATAATGCCGAACTGAATCCTTTTGCAATAACTTGTTGAACACCTCGATCTAATCCTTTCCACCTACTTCTCCAAAAAAAATCATTTAAGCACCCTTGACTTCTGTCCAACTCCAATTCATTTTGACTGATCTTTCACCCTGAAACCATATCTGAGCCTTATTCTCCAAGTAAATCTCTATTGCTTCCACCTTTTTATCCTTTGGAATGTGAAAGAAACTGAAGAACTTGTCACATTTTCTGAGACATTCCTCTGTCTTTCTCCATTGAACATAACGAGTTCAATCTTCAGTTGTTGATTTCCCGAACTCCCCCCTAACTTCTCTTTCCAACATATATTGTTTTCACTTTGTTTAATTCATTCTTCTTTGTGCTGTGAACTCATTCAGTCATTAGGAAAACCACCTCGTTGTTGCGTCTCCTTTGAAATTCCTTGTTAATGCAGTGAGCTGAAAATGGAGATTGACATGATTATGCTTCTTCGGTTCCCTTCAGTTTATCGATGTTCTTCTGAAACATTCCAGCGATTCTATCTTCGAAGTGTTGTAGTCTCTTCCATTCGCTCTTCCAGCGCTTTGTTCATAGCATCAAACTTCTCTTCAATAGTCTAATAAACCTGAATTCCCTGAACTTCCAGTTGAGATTTCAGATTAAGAGTTAAGTCTGAAATCCTATCATCCTGATCTTTGAGATGATTCTCAATGGTTTTCAGACTGGTGTTCTTTGCCGTGATCCAAGGATAGTGTAGCTCTGATACAAATTTGTTACAAACAGCTAACTAAACTAGGAACAAAGAGTAATTTCTTATTGAATATCCAAATCTGATATAAAGAATTTGGTAGAAATGATATAGGGAAGAAGGAATCAGAGAAAAGAATGAACTAAGGAAGGTTTACAATCCAGAATTTTCATAATATCAATCACCCCACACCTTCCCTATTAATACCCATCTCTAACTAACAACTTACCATTTAGTTCCCGTGATCAAATGAGTTAGAATCCAGTTAGGAACTTCCCAACTGATCAACCGTTGTAACTCCCTTCTTTTGCTCGTTCTTCAGCTTAAAATCTCAGGTGCAACATTTAATAGTGAATTTCCCAAAATGCCCCTCTGTACTCTTGGGCTATACGACCAGGGGTGGAGCCAGAAATTTTTGAATGGGGTAACCACTAATATATAATAAAAAATTTAATGTGATAAATTCAGTTAACCACTATGAATATCCGCCCCCGCCCTGCTGCCCACAGCCACTTGCCACAGAGAATCAGTCAATCAGATATGCCACAATCCACAATTCCACATATGCATCAATAGCATATGTAAAAAAATGCAGCAAATGTAACAAAAATGCAGCAGCTAAAAGCATAACAAAAGCAAAAAGCATAGATTTGGAATAAACACGAGTAGACGCAGTCTCGCTCCCAGTGCAGTTCATAACATCCTATGAATAATTCCCTACAAAGAAATTCAAAGCACGATCCCATTCTGGCAGCATCAAGATTGACACCAATGATAAGTCCAGAACTCATGAGCATACCTGATGGTAGACCGTGAAGAACACCAACTTATAAACCAAAATTTTCATCACAGCACTTGATTTCGTATATCATCAAAAACTATACCATTTCGCAAATGAATCATTCACCCTAACACCTACCATGCCTATCATTCGCATGACTCTCATCAACACCGATCATACAGCCTCATTTTTAACAACTAATCAAGTTTGATACAAGCAATTAGTCGAGAATATATACATGTGTCTGTTCGTGAACGACATTAACTAAGTTCTGAAACACTCTTTCGCCCGAACACTTGATTTCGTATATCTTCAAAAACTATACCATTTCGCAAACAAATCATCCACCCTAACACCTACCTAGCATGTCAGTCTCATCAACAATCATACAACATCATTAAACAACTAATCAAGTTTGTTACAAGCATTTAGTCGAGAATCTATACACATGTCTGTTCATGAAGAACGTTAACTAACTTCTGAACCACTTTTGTTTTCATAAATCTTTGCAAACTGTAGCATTTCGCAAACAAATCATTCACCTTAACACCTACCTAGCACAGTACTGCCTATCAAAATGCTTCACCTAATCACCCCACAACAAATTAAAACCAATTTTATTCCGAAACCCATAAATCAAATTGAGACAACAAACAAAAACATCACAGATAGATTGAGCTAACCCAAGTAGGCCTGCATTGCTTGACGAATTCTGCCCGTGTTTTATTGCATTCTGCTGGGTAGAGCATCCCCACCGACGTGATTTCAGTGGGTTTCTTGTCCGAATTCTTCTCTATGCAGCTGTAAAACGCATATCAAGCCTTGAATCATACAAAATTCAGGACTAATTAGCCTATTCTTAAACTGTGATTCGAACCCGGAGAAAAGAAGATCGAAAAATCTGAACTATGGGGTTTGGTCACCTTGTAGCAAGAGATTCTAGCAATGCACACAATTAATGGATTTAGAAATTGAAACTGGGAAATTGGGAATTACCTGCTAGGGGCGAAGCCGCGAAGGAACTGGCGGACGGCGGACGGTGCTGCAGAGCAATCGGTGCGCAGGCAGCGCGATGGTGGCGCCTGGAGCTGCTTCCTTAATGGGGCGGATTGGCGAACAGATCAGTCTGATCAGACCTCGCCATTTGTTTAGGGTTCACCGTTCATTTCCTCTTCTTGGGCCGATTGGGTTTCAGCCCAATCGGCCCTTATTTTTTTCGCCAAAGGCTAGTTAAATGACGTCGTTTGACTAATCAAAACGACATCGTTTGACTAATCAAAACGACATCGTTTGACTAATCAAAACGACGTCGTTTTGAGACGTTATGAAACAAAAAAAAAAGACGAACATACTTCGTCTTCTTCAGCTCGCCTGGATGGAAACAGAGCCAGAGCTGGAGATGGGTAAACAATGGCCGTCGCTGGAGATGGGGTAACCACTCATTAAAAACCCCTAATTTTTTTTTCTTATGGGGCAACCATGGTTAGCCCATGCCTTTGAATAGATCCGCCCCTGGATGTATGGATCTTAGGTGGGAAATGTATAGTACTATGCAGGAGAATGAAATACAAGAGGGCCTTTTAATTTCAATGGAGACTGACAACCATCTCCCACAACGTGATTTCATTGGTTAGGGTGATTCAGGAGGAGGAAATGGGGGACCAGGAATGGGAGGTGGAAACAATGGAAGTGCTAAGGGTGGAGGTGGACAAATAAACTGTTACTTATTTTGGTATAAATATACAGAATCAGAATTAGCAGAATGATAATCAACAACAAGTGATCAGAATCAACAGCAGAATGACCTCCCAAATGACCATCTTCCTAATGGTCACATGGAGGAAGGAGAGGTTGTGGAAACTTATTATCACCGGGAGATGGAAATTGTGCAAGGTGAAACTGTAAAACTTGGGGGATTAGATGCCCAACCTTTTGCAGATGATTGAGGTCACACAGGATAATGTTCGTGGTGTTAACATGAATATTGTGGTCGCTCAGGAAAATCAGGAAAAAATGGCAGATGAGGAGAGTGCTAACATCAGTGTTGATAGTTATGATGGAAGCATTGGTTGAACACAGTTTGCGTAGCATTTGTCTCAACAATTGCTGCAGGTTCAACTGGAGGAAGTTCAAAATGATGCAGCAATGGAAGAACTGATCACTGATGTTATTTTTCAGAACAAAAATGAATCTGATCAACCTAAACATAGCAAACAGTGGAGGATGGTTATAACATACATGAGTCTTTTATGAGGTGCAACAAGAGGTTGTAGTAGAAAGCTGAAGCAAAGAAGAAGACTTTATATCCAAGAAAGAATATAAAAAAAGTGTATGAAGGGAATACATTTCAAGAAGCTTTTCTCGCCTCAACGTATTTTTCAGAGAGTGGAACGTGATGGGAAAGTGATGAGACGTCAAATACACGTATTTTTTGAAACATTTAACATATATTTTTATCATTTTTTTGTTAAAAGATTGCGAGATATAGGTAGGTTTACATCATAAGGGTTTATATAATCGTTTTTTGTTTTCATATCTAAATCCTTCATTTTATAATCTATTTTCAGTCTAATGGATTTTTGGTCCTTACAACCATTTTGTGAGCTTAATTTGTAAATTGCTTGTAAGGACTTCAGAGTATTTTAGTGAAGGTCATTCGCAAGTGTTACCATTGGATCAGTCTTCTCGAGCGGCATAAAATCAACTATAAGAACTCCCAAATTGAATATGCGATTCACCCGTAGTGGATTCATTGAAGTTTACCTCCTTCCCCCTTTCCCTTATTGATTCCTTGTAGAGTTTGCATAAGTGCTTCGGGACTCTGCAGACTCTTGACCAATGCCATTTTACCGCCACATCTGTAACAAGAGGTTCCAAAGCCCTTTGATGAACTGGCATCTTTTCCCTCTTTATGGGTAATTTTATGGTCCCACTTGTATTGTTGCTTCTTGTGATAGTAGTTACTAGACTTATAGGACAATTTGTAACCACCTTGACCGCGTCCGTAACCACGATGATGACCTCGACCTCTCTCTCGACCCTGAAAAAAATCTTGCATTCAGGTTCGTTGGAGTTACAGTATTTTCTTCAGAAAACGCTTTTGAGCCAGCTGGACGAGATTGATGATTCTTCATTAGCAAATCATTATTCTTCTCCGGGAGATAAACAATTAGTTCAGAATATCTTTTAAAACCCCGCATATGTATTGTTGTTGCAAGGTCATATTTAATGCGTGGAAAGTAGAAAGAGTGTTTTCTAGCATTTCATTATTAGTTACTATAACCCAACAAAATTTCAAATGGGTTACTATTCCAAACATTGCAGAATTATAGTCACTGAATTTCTTATAGTCTTGAAACCGTAGATTTTTCTAGTTATCGCAGTAAATTGGGAGCATTACATCTCTTTGGTAATCATATCTTTCTTTCAAATTTTTCCAGAACTCAAATGGATCCTTCACACTCAGATATTCACTTTTGAGGCTTTCATCAAGGTGTCAGCAAAGGAAGATTAAATATTTTGCCTTGTCTGTCCTTGATGAGTTATTTCTCTCTGGAATTGTCTCAAGGAGGTTCATTGACTTCAAATGCATCTCAATGTCTACAGTCCAAGGCATATAGTTTTTTCCATTGATCTCGAATGGACTGAATTCAAACTTCACAAGAGTTGACGTGATGATAACTAATAAAGAAAATAAAATTATTAATTATATTTAATTCAAAATACAGAAGACTACAATTATTGTAATGGATAAAGAGAAATACAGGATTCTGACTGTTAGTGGAAAAAAAATTCTTCAGGTGAAACATCTACAATGAGAATACTAACATGTAATACTAAAAGAATGATTTCCCGTGAATCATTATTATGAATCAGGAAGAGAATAAATAGTGAGTACAAATTATAAAGGTACACTAGTCCTGATATAACTCTAGGTTAGTCAACAAGATAAGATCAAATCTAATCAACTAACTGATTTATTCTGACACCCCCCTTCAAGAAAAGCGTCGGATGTTTTCCGACACACAACTTGGATCTGAAGAACTCGAATAGTGGACGAGAGAGCCCCTTGGTGAAGATGTCCGCTATCTAAAAAGAAGTGGGTACATGCGCAAATCGAAGCATGTCGGAGACCACCAACTCCCGAACAAAGTGATAGTCAATGTCAATGTGCTTCGCTCGCTTGTGAACCACTAGATTCTGAGCCAAGAAGATAGCGTTATTGTTGTCACATAACATCAACGGATGACCGGACAAAGGAACTCGAAGATCATAAAGAAAGTGAGTGAGCCAAACAACCTCTGAAGCAGTGTTGGCTAGAGCTCGATACTCATACTCAGTGCTGGAATGAGAAACTGCGGGCTGTTTCTTGGCACTCCAGGAAACAAGATTCTCACCAAGAAAAACAACATATCCATAAGTAGATCGACGAGTCTCCAAACATCGAGCTCAATCAGCATCAGAATACCCCAATACCTCAGGAGAACTAGTAGAACAAAATGAGAGACCGAAATGAAGTGTACCTCGAACATAGCGCAGAATCTGCGTAACTACCGCAAAATGATCATTCCGGGGGTCCTGAAGATACTGAATGACTGTGTTGACCGAGAAGGCCAATTTTGGACGAGTGAAGGTCAAGTATTGAAGAGTTCCAACAAGAGAACGATACAGGGTCGGATTCCTGAACGGTGGACTGGTCGAACTATGCCACTGAGATCCAGGAACAAAGGGCGTGGAAACTGGTGCAACATCAGACATACCAGCTCGAGTTAGGATGTCCTGAGCATACTTCACCTGACCAAGAAGTAAACCTGATGAAGTAGGTGAAACTTCAAGACCAAGGAAGTAATGAAGAGCACCGAGATCCTTG
>JAULKK010294928.1:0-13018 GCA_032355705.1 Rubia peregrina
ACTCGAGTATAATTGGTATACACGAGATAGTTTCCTTGTTGGTACCAATAACATCCTTAATCAGGATTGGATCACGCATCCCTTTATGGGCCTCGAGTTGGTCTTTAGACAATACCCTAAGCTCGAAGCTCGCGGGCCTCGAAGTATCCTGGCCCAGATATCATCATTCCTCCACTCCTTTCATGATTTTAGACCACTTGCCATCGGAAGCTGAAGAATGATCAGGATTTGTTTCAGGATTATAAATAAATTCCCACATATTCATATATGCGTCTTCAGTTTCCATTCCTTAAATAATCACACCTAGACACATTACCATGACTTTCATTAATCCTATTTATAGTGCGTATCGATGACTAAAAGTAACAATGAAAAATTGGGATTCCTATTTTTTTTTCCGATATTAAGTTAATAATGTAAAATGGTTTCATATCTTATTGAAAATTAGGTAGAATTAATTATCGTAACTGTGCAACATTTATTAATGTACTTTCGTTCCCTTTATATACCGATGTATATATTTTATTCATTGTCATATATTTGTATTTGTACTATGGTTTATCGCATGATAAGAGAGGACGTTGTAGCATTAATTAAATTACTATATCTCTCTTTTCGTGGCACTCCTGAAATATTTCTAGTGCTTCCTAGTAATCTAGCCTTAGTTATTGTGGTGGTCGACTGAATATAGATTGAAGAATAAAGTATAGTGTATCTTCGCAGGTTTTTTAAGCAAAGTGAGGAATTACACAATGTCTTTAAACATATAACAAAAGGTTTTAAACAGTGCCAGACAAGTGTGAAATTACAAATGCCAAATATGCTACAAACATGCACGTGTAAAATAAGTAAGTGCAAAATAAATGGAGGTCAATTTAAATATAGGCTTTTATTTTCCGAAGTACATCGTAAATATTTTTCTTCCTCGGTTCATCAATAATTCCATTAATGATACATTTCTCCACTCCTCTCATGATTATAGACCACTTGCGATCGGAAGTTGAAGAATGATCGGGATTAATTTGAAGATTATAATTAAATTCCCACATACCCGTACATGTGTCTTCAGTTTCCATTCCTGAAATAATAACACCCCGACACAGCCCATGGCATTCATTAATCCTATTTCTTGAGTGTATTGATGACTAAAAGTAACAATGAAACTTTAAAATTTCTATCCTTTTTCCTGATATTAAATAAATAATGTAAAATTATATATCCCCTATTAAAAATTAGGTAGTATTAATTATCTGAACTTTGAAACATTTATTAATGTACTTTTCCCCTTTATATACTTATTTTTATGTTTTATTCATTGTCATATATTTGTATTCGTACTATGGTTTATCGCATGATAAGAGAGGATGTTATAGCATTCATTAAATTACTATATCTCTCTCTTTTCGTGGCACTCCTGAGAAATTTATCGATTTTCCAAGTAATCTAGCGTTACTTACTGTGGAGGTCGACTAAATATTGATCGAAGAATAAAGTATAGTGTATCTTCTCAGGTCTTGTAAATCGAGTGAGGAATTACTCAATGGATTTAAACAAAATGTTTTAAATAGTCCCAGGCAAGTGCAAAATTACAAATGCCAAATACGCAACAAGATTGCACGTGTAAAATAAATACATGCAAAATAAATGATGTAAATTTAAATACCGTCGTAAAACTTTTTCTTCCCCAGTTCATTAATAATTCCATTAATGATACATTCCTCTACTCCTTTCATGATTATATACCACTTGTGATCAGAAGCTGAAGAATGATCGGGATTAGTTTCAGGATTATAATTAAATTCCCATATATTCGTACATGCGTCTTCGATTTCCATTCCTTAAATAATTACATTCAAACACATCCCATGACATTAATTAACCCCATTTCTAGTGCGTATCGATGACTAAAAGTAACAATGGAAATTTAGGATTCCTATTTTTTCTGATATTAAATTAATAATGTATAATGATTTATCTCTTACTAAAAATTAGGAAGTATTAATTATTGTAACTGTGCAATATTTATTAATGTACTTTCTTTCCCTTTATATACTGATGTATATATTTTATTCATTGTCTTATATTTGTATTTGTACTATGGTTTATCGCATGATAAGAGAGGACATTGTAGAATTCGTGAGATTAGTATATCCCTCTTTTCGTGACACTTCTAAAATATTTATTGAATTTCCTAGTAATCTAGCCTTAGCTATTGTGGTGTTCGACTAAATATAGATTGAAGAATAAAGTATAGTGTATCTTCTCAGGTTTTGTAAGCAAAGTGAGGAATTACACAATGGCTTTAAAAATATAACAAGAGATTTTAAACAATGCTAGACAAGTGCGAAATTAAAAATGGCAAAAACGCAACAAACATGCACGTGTAAAATAAATACGTGCAAAATAAATTGAGGTCAATTTAAATATAGACTTTCCTTTTCCGAAGTACATCGTAAAATTTGTTCTTCCTCATTTCATCAATAATTCCATTAATGATACATTCCTACACTCTTTTCATGATTTTAGACCACTTGCGATCGGAAGCTGAAGAATGATCCGTATTTGTTTCAGGATTATAAATAAATTCCCACATATTCGTACACGCGTCTTCAGTTTCCATTCCTTAAATAATCACACATAGACACATAACATGACATTCATTAATCTTATTTCTAGTGCGTATCGATGACTAAAAGTAACAATGAAAAATTTGGATTCCTATTTTTTCCAATATTAAGTTAATAATTTAAAATGGTTTCATCTCTTAATGAAAATTAGGTAGAATTAATTATCGTATTTTGCAACATTTATTAATGTACTTTCGTTCCCTTTATATACTGACGTATATATTTTATTCATTGTCATATATTTGTATTCGTACTATGGTTTATCACATGATAAGAGAGGACGTTGTAGCATTCATTAAATTAGTATATATCTCTTTTCGTGGAACTCCTGAAAAATTTCTAGTGTTTCCTAGTAATCTAGCCTTAGTTATTGTGGTGGTCGACTGAATATAGATTGAAGAATAAAGTATAGTGTATCTTCTCAGGTTTTGTAAACAAAGTGAGGAATTACACAATGACTTTAAAAATAAACAAAAGGTGTTAAACAGTCCTAGACAAGTGTGAAATTACAAATGCCAAATATGCAACAAATATGCACATGTGAAATAAATACGTGCAAAATAAATGGAGGTCACTTTAAATATAAGCTTTTCTTTTCCAAAGTACATCGTAAGTTTTTTTTCTTCCTTAGTTCATCAATAGTTCCATTAATTATACATTCCTCTACTCCTTTCATGATTATAGACCACTTGCGATATGAAGCTGATGAATGATCGGGATTAGTTTCAAGATTATAATTAAATTCCAATATACCCGTACATGTGTCTTCAGTTTCCATTCCTTAAAAAATAACTCCCCGACACAGCCAATGACATTCATTAATCTTATTTCTTGTGTGTGTCGATTACTAAAAGTAACAATGCAGAATTTTAATTTCTATCCTTTTTCTTATATTAAATAAATAATGTAAAATTATTTTCCCCCTAATAAAAATTAGGTAGTATTAATTATCGTAACTGTGCAACATTTATTAATGTACTTTATTTCCCTTTATATACTAATTTTTATTTTTTACTCATTGTCATATATTTGTATTCATACTATGGCTAATCGCATGATAAGAGAGGATGTTGTAGCATTCATGAGATTAGTATGTTTCTCTTTTCTGGCACTCCTGAAAAATGTATCGAGTTTCCTAGTAATCTTGCCTTAGCTATTGTGGTGGTCGATTGAATATGGATTGAGAATAAGTATAGTGTATCTTCTCAGGTTTTGTAAACAAAGAGGGCAATTACCCAATGGCTTCAAAAATATAACAAAAGGATTTAAACAGTCCCAGACAAGTGCGAAATTACAAATGCTGCAACAAACATGCGCATGTAAAATAAATACGTACCAAATAAACGGAGGTAAATTTAAATATAGGCTTTTCTTTTCCGAAGTACATCGTAAATCTTTTTCTTCCTCAATTCATCAATAATTCCATTAATGATGCATTCCTCTACTCCTTTCGTGATCATAGACCACTTGCGATCGGAAGCTTAAGAATGATCGGGAATAGTTTCAGGATTATAATAAAATTCCCATATATTCCTACATGTATCTTCAGTTTCCATTCCTCAAATAATAACACCCCGACACAGCCCATGACATTCATTAATCCTATTTCTTGTGTGTATCGATGACTAAAAGTAACAATGAAAATTTAAAATTTCTATACATTTTTACCGATATTAAATAAATAATGTAAAATTATTTTTCCCCTATTAAAAATTAGATAGTATTAATTATCATAACTGTGCAACATTTATTAATGTACTTTCTTTCCCTTTATATAATGAATTATATGTTTTATTCATTGTCATAAATTTGTACTATGGCTAATCGCATGATAAGAGAGGATGTTGTAGCATTCATGAGATCAGTATATTTCCTTTTTCTGGCACTCCTGAAAAATTTATCGAGTTTCCAAGTAATCTAGTCTTAGTTATTGTGGTGCTCGACTGAATATAGATTCAAGAATAAAGTATAGTGTATCATCTCAGGTTTTGTAAACAAAGTGAGTAATTGCACAATGGCTTTAAAAAATATAACAAAAGGTTTTAAACAGTCCCAAACAAGAGCGAAATTCCAAATACCAAATACGCAACAAACATGCACGTGTTAAATAAATACGCGCAAAATAAAAGGAGGTCAATTTAAATATAGGCCTTTCTTTTCCGAAGAGCATCGTAAATCTTTCTCTTCCTCAGTTCATCAATAATTCCATTAATGATACATTCCTCTACTCCTTTTGTGATTATAGACCACTAGCGATCGAAAGCTGAAGAATGATCGGGATTAGTTTCAGGATTATAATAAAATTCCCATATATTCCAACATGTATCTTCAGTTTCCATCCCTCAAATAAAAACACCCCGACACAGCCAATGATATTCATTAATCCTATTTCTTGTGTGTATCGATGACTAAAAGTAACAATGAAAATTTTGAATTTCTATCATTTTTTACCGATATTAAATAAATAATGTAAATTATTTTTCCCTATTAAAAATTAGGTAGTATTAACTATCGTAACTATGCAACATTTATTAAATGTACTTTCTTTCCCTTTATATACTGATTTATATGTTTTATTCATTGTCATATATTTGTATTCGTAATATGGCTAATCGCATGTAAGAGAGGATGTTGTAGCATTCATGAGATTAGTATGTTTCTCTTTTCTGGCACTCCTGAAAAATTTATCGAGTTTCCTAGTAATCTTGCCTTAGCTATTGTGGTGGTCGATTGAATATGGATTGAAGAATAAGTATAGTGTATCTTCTCAGGTTTTGTAAACAAAGAGGGCAATTACCCAATGGCTTTAAAAATATAACAAAAGGTTTTAAATAGTCCCAGACAAGTGCGAAATTCCAAATGCCGCAACAAACATGCACGTGTAAAATAAAAACGTACAAAATAAATGGAGGTAAATTTAAATATAGGCTTTTCTTTTCCGAAGTACATCGTAAATCTTTTTCTTCCTCAATTCATCAATAATTCCATTAATGATGCATTCCTCTACTCCTTTCGTGATCATAGACCACTTGCGATCGGAAGCTTAAGAATGATCGGGAATAGTTTCAGGATTATAATAAAATTCCCATATATTCCTACATGTATCTTCAGTTTCCATTCCTCAAATAATAACACCCCGACACAGCCCATGACATTCATTAATCCTATTTCTTGTGTGTATCGATGACTAAAAGTAACAATGAAAATTTAAAATTTCTATACATTTTTACCGATATTAAATAAATAATGTAAAATTATTTTTCCCCTATTAAAAATTAGATAGTATTAATTATCATAACTGTGCAACATTTATTAATGTACTTTCTTTCCCTTTATATAATGAATTATATGTTTTATTCATTGTCATAAATTTGTACTATATGGCTAATCGCATGATAAGAGAGGATGTTGTAGCATTCATGAGATCAGTATATTTCCTTTTTCTGGCACTCCTTAAAAATTTATCGAGTTTCCAAGTAATCTAGTCTTAGTTATTGTGGTGGTCGACTGAATATAGATTGAAGAATAAAGTATAGTGTATCATCTCAGGTTTTGTAAACAAAGGGAGTAATTACACAATGGCTTTAAAAATATAAAAAAAGTGTTTAAACAGTCCCAGACAAGTGCAAAATTACAAATGCCAAATTCGCAACAAACATGCACGTTTAAAATAAACTCGTGCAAAATAAATGGATGTCAATTTAAATATAAGCTTTTCTTTTCCAAAGTACATCGTAAATATTTTTCTTCCTCAGTTCATCAATAAGTCCATTAATGATACATTCCTCTACTCCTTTCATGATTATTAACCACTTGCGATCGGAAGCTGAAGAATGATCGGGATTAGTTTCCAGATTATAATTAAATTCCCATATATTCCTACATGCGTCTTCAGTTTCCATTCCTTAAATAATTACACCCAGACACATCCTATGACATTCATTAATCCTTTTTTCTAGTGCGTATCGATGACTAAATGTAACAATGAAAATTTTGGATTCTTATTTTTTTCCTATGTTAAATTAATAATGTATAATGATTTTATCTCTTATTGAAAATTAGTTGGTATTAAATATCATAACTGTGCAACATTTACTAATGTACTTTCTTCCCTTTTTATACTAATCTATATATTTTATTCATTGTCATATATTTGTATTCGTACTATGGTTTATCATATGATAAGAGACGACGTTGTAGCATTCATGAGATTAGTATATCTCTCTATTCTGGTACTCCTGAAAAATTTATCGAGTTTTCAAGTAATGTTGCCTTAGTTATTGTGGTGGTCGAATGAATATAGATTGAAGAATAAAGTATAGTGTATCTTCTCAGGTTTTGTAAACAAAGTGAAAATTTACACAATGGCTTTAAAAATATAAAAAAGGTTTTAAACAGTCCCAGACAAGTGCGAAATTACAAATGCCAAATTCGCAACAAACATGCACGTGAAATATAAATACGTGCAAAATAAATAGATGTCAATATAAATATAGGCTTTTCTTTTCCGAAGTACATCGTAATTCTTTATCTTTCATAGTTCATCAATAATTCCATTAATGATACATTCCTCTACTCCTTTCGTGATTATTGACCACTTGCGATAAGAAGCTGAAGAATGATCGGGATTAGTTTCATGATTATAATTAAATTCCCATATATTCCTACATGCGTCTTCAGTTTCCATTCCTCAAATAATTACACCCAGACACATCCCATGACATCCATTAATCCTATTTCTAGTGCGTATCGATGTCTAAAAGTAACAATGAAAAATTTGGATTCCTATTTTTTTGATATTAAATTAATAATATTTAATGATATTATCTCTTATTGAAATTTAGTTAGTATTAATTATCATAACTGTGCAACATTTACTAATGTACTTTCTTTCCCTTTACATACTGATTTATATATTTTATTCATTGTCATATATTTGTATTCATACTATGGCTTATCGCATGATAAGAGAAGACGATGTAGCATTCACGAGATTAGTATATCTCTCTTTTCCGGTACTCCTGAAAAATTTATCGAGTTTCCAAGTAATGTTGCATTAGTTATTGTGGTGGTCGGCTGAATATAGATTGAAGAGTAAAGTATAGTGTATCTTCACAGATTTTGAAAAAAAAGTGAAGAATTACACAATGGCTTTAAAAATATAACAAAAGGTTTTAAACAGTCCCAGACAAGTGCGAAATTACAAATGCCAAATTCGCAGCAAACATGCACGTGTAAAATAAATACGTTCGAAATAAATGGATGTCAAGTTAAATATAGGCTTTTCTTTTCCGAAGTACATCGTAATTCTTTTTCTTCCTCGGTTCATCAATATTTTGGTTAATGATACATTCCTCTACTCCTTTTGTGATTATTAACCACTTGTGATCGGAAGCTGAAGAATGATCGGGATTAGTTTCAGGATTATAATTAAATTCCCATATATTTCTACATGCGTCTTTAGTTTCCATTCCTTAAATAATTACACCCAGACACATCCCATGACATTCATTAATCCTATTTCTAGTGTGTATCGATGACTAAAAGTAACAACGAAAAATTTGGGTTCCTATTTTTTCCTACATTAAATTAATAATGTTTAATGATTAAATCTCTTATTGAAAATTAATTAGTATTAATTATCATAATTGTGCAATATTTACTAATGTACGTTCTTTCCTTTTATATATTGATGTATATATTTTATTCAATGTCATATATTTGTATTCGTACTATGGTTTATCGCATAATAAGAGAGGACATTGTAGCATTCATGAGATTAGTATATCTTTCTTTTCGTGGCACACATGAAATTTTTATGGAGTTTCCTAGTAATGTAGCCTTAGTTATTGTGGTGGTCGACGTAATATAGATTGAAGAATAAAGTATAGTTTATCTTCTCAGGTTTTGTAAACAAAGTGAGGAATTACACAATGGCTTTAAAACTAAACAAAAGGTTTTAAACAGTCCCAGACAAGTGCGAAATTACAAATGCCAAATTCGCAACAAACATGCACGTGTAAAATAAATACGTGTGAAATAAGTGGTTGTCAATTTAAATATAGGCTTTTCTTTTCCGAAGTACATCGTATTTCTTTTTCTTCCACGGTTCATCAATAATTCCATTAATGATACATTCCTCTACTCCTTTTGTGATTATTGACCATTTGCGATCGGAATCTGAAGAATGATTGGGATTAGTTTCAGGATTATAATTAAATTCTCATGTATTCCTACATGCGTCTTCAGTTTCCATTCTTTAAATAATTACACCCAGACACATCTCATGACATTCATTAATCCTATTTCTAGTGCGTATCGATGACTAAAAGTAACAATGAAAAATTTGGATTCCTATTTTTCCAATATTAAATTAATAATGTTTAATGATTTTATCTCTTATTGAAAATTAGTTAGTATTAATTATTGTAACTGTGCAACATTTATTAATGTACTTTCTTTCCCTCTGTATAGTGATGTAAATATTTATTGATTGTCATATATTTGTATTAATACTTTGGCTAATCATATGATAAGAGAGGATGTTGTAGCATTCATGAGATTAGTATGTTTCTCATTTTGGCACTCCTGAAAAATTTATCGAGTTTCCTAGTAATCTAGTCTTAGCTATTGTGGTGGTCGACTGAATATTGAAGAATAAAGTATAGTGTATCTTCTCAGGTTTTGTAAACAAAGTGGGGAATTACCCAATGGCTTTAAAAATATAACAAAGGTTTTAAACAGTCCCAGACAAGTGTGAAATTACAAATGCCAAATTTGCAACAAACATGCACGTGTAAAATAAATACGTGCAAAATAAATGGAGGTAAATTTAAATATAGGCTTTTCTTATTCGAAGTACATCGTACATCTTTTTCTTCCTCAGTTCATCAATAATTCCATTAATGATACATTCCTCTACTCCTTTCGTGAATATAGACCACTTGCGATTGGAAGCAGAAGAATGATCGGGATTAGCTTCAGAATTATAATGAAATTCCCATATATTCATACATGCGTCTTCAGTTTCCATTCCTTAAATAATTACACCCAGACACATCCCATTGTCATATATTTTTATTGGTACTATGGTTTATCGTATGATAAGAGAGGACTTTGTAGCATTCATGAGATTAGTATATCTCTCTTTTCGTGGCACTCCTGAAAAATTTATGGAGTTTCCTAGTAATCTAGCCTTAGTTATTGTGGTGGTCGACTAAATATAGATTAAGGAATAAAGTATAGTGTATCTTCTCAGGTTTTGTAAACAAAGTGAGGAATTTCACAATGGCTTTAAAAATATAACAAAAGGATTTAAACGTTTCCAGACAAGTGCGAAATTACAAATGCTAATTATGCAACAAACATGCACGTGTAAAATAAATACGTGCAAAATAAAAGGAGGTCAATTTAAATATAGGCTTTTCTTTTTTTAAGTACATCGTAATTTTTTTCTTCCTTCGTTCATCAATATTTCCGTTAATGATGCCTTCATCTACTTCTTTTGTGATTATAGACCACTTGTGATCGGAAGCTGTAGAATTATCGGGATTAGTTTCAAGATTAAAATTTAAATCCCAAATACCCGTACACGTGTCTTCAGTTTCCATTCCTTATATAATAACTCCCCGACACAGCCCATGGCATTCATTAATCTTATTTCTTTTGTGTATCGGTGGCTAAAAGTAACAATGAAAATTTTGAATTTCTATCCTTTTTATATTAAATAATTTTCCCCAATTAAAATAGGTAGTATTAATTATCGTAACTGTACAAAATTTATTAATGTACTTCATTTCCATTTATATACTGATTTTTATATTTTATTCATTTTCATATATTTGTATTCGTAATATGGCTAACGCATGATAAGAGAGGATGTTGTAGCATTCATAAGATTAGTATATTTCTCTTTTCTGGCACTCCTAAAAAATTTATCGACTTTCCTAGTTATCTAGCTTTAGTTATTGTGGTGGTCGTTTTAATATAAATTGAAGAATAAAGTATAGTGTATCTTCTCAGGTTTTGTAAACTCTGGAATTATTTGTTAACTTTGGAAGAATAGCTTGACGATGTACTTTGGAATAGAAATGCCCTAACGAAACTAGAACATTAGAGTTGAGGGTGAAGATTCTGATCCATATGTGATGTAAGGTAAGTATATCTACTTATATTTTTGCAATAGGTTCACATGTGTTATAGGATCAATATACTAACGGAAGGCTGAATGATGATAGTAAGTACAACTTTAAGAAATTTTAATGTTAAGCAACCATTGCAGAAAGCATCCGATGGAGTTGCATACTTGAGGCCCATATTTAAATTGACCTCCATTTCTTTTCCCGTATTTATTTAAACGTGCAACTTTGTTGCGTATTTGGCATTTGTATTTTTGCACGTGTCTGGTATTGTCCAAAACCTTTTGTTATATTTTTAAATCTATTGTGTAAATTTCCACTTTGTTTACAAAACATGAGAACATACACTATACTTGATTATTCAATCTATATTTAGCCAACCACCACAATAACTAAAGCTGGATTACAAGCGAATTCCATAATTTTTTTAGGAGTGTCACAAAAAGTGAGGTATACAAATCTCATGAATGCTATAACATCCTCTCTCATCATGCCATTAGCCATATTTCGCAAACAAATGTGTGACAGTGAATAAAATATACACATCAGTATATAAAGGGAAGGGAAATAAATTAATAAACGTTGCACAGCTACAATACTTAATACTAACTAATTTTTAATAGGGTATAAAATTATTTTACATCATTAAATTAATTTCAGAAAAAAGGATAGAAATCAAAATAATTTATTGTTTCTTTTACTCATCAATACACATTGGAAATAAGATTAATGAATTTCATGACAATGTCTGCATGTGATTATTAAAGGAATGGAAAGTGAAGAAACATGTAAGGATATCTGGGAATTTAATTATAATCGCAAAACTAATCTCGATCATTATTCAGCTTCTGATCGGAAGTGGTCTATATAAGAGAAAGGATAAGAGGAAGTTATCACTAATGGAATTATTGATTAATTGTGGAAGAATAGGTTGGCGATGTACTTCGGGAAAAAATGCCCAAACAAAATTGGAAAATTAGAGTTGATGGTGAAGATTTTGACCCAAATATGATGTAAGGTAAGTATATCAATTTATATTTACGTAATAGGTTCACTTATGGTATTGGATCAATATACTAAAGAACGGCTAAATGATGATAGTAAGTAAAACTATAAGAAATTTTAATGTTAGGCAAGCATTGCAGAAAGCATCCGAGGGAGTTGCACATTGTAGGCCTATATTTAAATTGACCACCATATCTTTTCCACGTATTTATTTTACACGTTCATTGTTGCGTATTTGGCAATTTTATTTTCACATGTGTCTGCCACTTTCCAAGACCTCCTGTTACATTTTTAAAGTCATTGTGTAATTTCCCACTTCTGTTAATACTACCTAATTTTAAATAGGGGATAAATTCATTTTACATTATTAAATTAATTTCAGAAAAAGGGATTCAAATCAAAAAAAAATTATTGTTACCTTTAGTCATCGATACACATTGGAAATTAGATTAATGAATTTCAAGGACTGTGTATGCATGTGATTATTGAAGGAATGGAAAGTGAAGAAACATGTAAGAATATCTGGGAATTTAAATATTCTCCCGATCGTTCTTCAGCTTCTGATCGCAAGTGGTCTATAATTGAGAAAGGAGTAAAGGAAGGTATCATTATTGGAATTATTGATGAACTCTGGAAGAAAAGGGTTGACGATGTACTTCAGAACAAAAATACACCAACAAAACTGCAAAATTAGAGTTGATGGTGAAGATTTTGACCTATATGTAATGTGACGTAAGTATATCTATTTATATATTTTGCAATATGTTCAAATATTGTTTAGGATCAATATACTAAAGAAACGCTAAATGATGATAGTAAGTAAAACTATGAGAAATTTTAATGTTAAGCAAGCATTGCAGAAAGCATCTGAGGGAGTTGTACATTTTAGGACTATATTTAAATTGACCTCCATTTATTTTGCACGTATATATTTTACACGTGCGTATTTGTTGCATATTTGGCATTTGTAATTTTGCACGTATCTAGCACAGTCCAAAACCTTTTGATATATTTTTAAAGCCATTGTGTAATTCCTCACTTTGTTTACAAAACCTGAGAAGATACAATTTATTTTAATCTGTATTCAGCAAATCACCACAATAACTAAGGCTGGATTATAAGCGAATTCCATAAAAAAATTAGGAGTGTCACAAAAAGAGAGATATACATGAATGCTACAACGTCCTCTCTTGTCATGAGATTAGCCTTATTTTGAATACAAATATGTGACACTTGGGAGGCCGTCGC